>JADRCH010000360.1:423670-441376 GCA_019843965.1 Rhynchomys soricoides
CACCAACAACACCATAACTCCATTACCATCATGATTACCACCATCACCACCACCAACACCATGACTCCATTACCATCATGATTACCACCATCAGTACCACCAACACCATTACTCCATTACCATCATGATTGCCACCATCAGCACCACTATCCCCACCAGGACTACCATTGTCCTCACCTCTGTCCTCATCATCACCAAGTGATGATGTCACCATCATCACCATCATTAAAGTCATCATCATTACCACTGACATCTGTATTCCCATCATCCACACAGGGAGCAGCTTACTGCTGCCTTACATGAGTTATAAACCTGAGTGCTAAAAAGTCCACAATCTAAGAATAGTGGTGGCATCAGACTGCCTATATGCAAGGTACTTTCTGTAGCACTAGGTCTGCTGAAGTTGCTTCTTCTTGAAGCCATTTGCTGATGAGCACACGATGTCACACTCTCAGAATAGCAGTGTTTTTTGTTTTTTTTTTTAAGAAACATTTTTGTGCTTTATGATTTTAAACATACCAGGCACAGTTAACTTCAGAAATTGCACCACTCAATAGATACATGGACTTGAATAAATAGCTTTTATCAAAGAGGAAGGAAAGACTAGACTCACAATTTATTTTAACATCTCAGTCATAATAACTACTTAATGATAACTTTCTCTTTTCCTTTTTCTCCCTCCATCCCTCCCTCCCTCCCTCCCTCCCTTCTTGCTCCTTTGTCCTCTCTTGTCTGTATGTACAGAGGTTTAGTTTTCAAGACAAGTTCTGTAAATAAATGTTCAAATATATCTTCCAGTCTTCCTAAAATGTTCAGACTTTCCTGGCTGTTCACAAAATATTAAAATAAACATTTGGCATGCCCAACTAGTACTATCAAACCCCTTTTAGCATCGGCAGATCTAAATAGGTCACTGGGAGGTCACTGGAGGCCATAAATCAGAGGGTAGACTGGTGGCTGAGCTGGCCTGCATAGCTTTAGTTCAGTGTGCTATTTTGGTTTGTGCCCCTGAAATGACACCATCTTGCTGGCACCAGCCAAAGAAAGCTTCCTAGACATCTATGGGAAGAGAATGTTCAGTAATCCAAGGCCGAAGTCACACAGGCATGAATAACTGTTGAGGTCTGTGTCTGCTCCGGACCCTGTGAGTGAGCAGGGAAATGATGTCCATCCAAACTGTTTATCCAGGAACCCAGGCTGGAAATGGATCCAAACAGTCCTGGCAAACAGTGAAAGCAGAGAGTACCCAATTCTTCTCACTCTGTCAAACTAGGACAACCTCTTCCTGCCTGCTTTCCAATCCCGTGTGGGCCCACTTGAAAACCCCAGATATTTTTGAGAAAGATTAAATACGGTCAAGTAACAATGATCATATGTTTTTATACGATATGAAATGTAGAATAATCATAGAGCACCCAGAGTACCCCCAACACTTTCTGCCAAGTCTTATGTTCTATTTCCTTACTTTTTTGGTGAAGTTTCAACCAGTCTGAGCTTCCTGGATTTATTGCTTTTATATATAATCTTAGTTTGGTTTTTCTTCCTTCCTTCCTTCCTTCCTTCCTTCCTGCCTGCCTGCCTGCCTGCCTCCCTCCCTCCCTCCCTCCCTCCCTTCCTTCCTTCCATTTTTCCTACCTCTTCTTCCTTCCTGTCATGTTTTAATTTTGGAAGGGGCAAATGTAAGTCACAAAACATCTTGGCTTAATATTGTCATCATCATCGCCATTATTATTTTATATCTCAACTTCAGTTTTTCCTCCCTCCTCTCCTCTCAGTCCCTGCCCCCACCTCCCCTTTGCCACACTCCCCTCCCCCTTCCTCCATTTCTCTTGCCCCTCTTGGATATCAACATAACATGGCATATCATGTATCCGTAAGACTAGACACCTCCCCTAGTAGTAAGGCTGGATAAGACATCTTAAGTGCTACAGGCAGCCAGTTCCTTTCCTCTCAGATGCCTTCTCTTGCCCCCCTTAATTTATGTATTCACTTTACATTCCAATCAAAGTCCCCATCCCTCCTCACACAGCCCCTCCCCCCCCTCTGAGAAGGGGGAGGTACCCTTTGGGTATCACCCTACCCTGGCACAAGGATACACTCAGAAGCCTTCTTTGAGGAGACTGAAGAAGCTCCTCCAGGAGAGAGAGTACCCCTAATACCTTGTAGTCTACCAGCTCTGGGAACAGAAAGAGCTGGCAAAACTTCTGCAATTGGATGTGGTCTTGAAGTGAGATTTTAAGAGCTATGGGGATATAAGAACCCAACTGATACTTTGCACACACACACTGTGAACTCATGGTGTTTTACTGTTCCAATCATTGCTCTGGACTGCAGCCATTGAGCAGTTTTGAAAATGGAAGCAGCCAGGCTGGGGCTTCTAAAACAGGAGGCAACCAATGACTGCTCAGGTACAATTTGCATTCTAACAAGCTTATTGACCGCCACCCAAGAACTGAGTCTTCCCAAAGGATTAGTGTTCTCTGAAAGATAATCCATACAGTGGTGTCCACCACTGTCAAGGCTGCCTGGCAATGACATGGATGAATGCCCTTTAAGTTGATAAACATGAAACCACAAAAAGAAACAGTCAATAGTGCCAACTGTTGAATTTTCAATTTTTCAATGCTTTAATAATCAAATCACCTACTTTTCCAAGAAAGTTCATGTCTACCTGAGAGAAACTGCCTTCCAATGATACAATAAGGTTGTGGATGTCTAGAAAGCGTTCTTAAGGCTGGGGGGGGGGGATTGGGGGGGGGGAGGGAGAGAAGAGAGGGAGGGAGGGAGAGGGGGGAGAGAGAGAGAGAGGAGAAAGGAGAGAGAATTAGAGTTGTAGAAAATGTTGGGTGTTATGTGTAGGTAAACAGTCTCTCTCTCTCTCTCTCTCTCTCTCTCTCTCTCTCTCTCTCAGAATAACAGCAGAGTAGCACACTATGCTGCTTCTTAGCTCTGTGAACCTTAACGTTCTCTTTAACCACAGAGAACAAACAGGATCTCAGAGGCGGTGAACAAATACCTTGTAAGCACTGGTAGCTTCCTTTTCCTTTCCAGATCTTTCTGCATCTGTACAAAACCTGTGAACCTGTGTTTTTAGGGGGAAGATGATTCCTTTAAAAAAAATGTGTCAGCAGTAAAGAAACAGGGTTGCCCTAACAACAAGCTTCCCGAGTGGTTCCCTTCTGTGCGTGGGAAGAGACTCACTGTGTAGGGACTGCACTGCTTTCTCTGGGCATGTCAAGAGCAGAAAGCCCAGGGAAACCTGGGTGTCATGCACTCGGGTGAGAATGTCCTAACTGTTAGGCAGAGAGATGAGGGTTTTAGAAATGATGTGTTAGCCAAGAGAACCAAAGTGGGGATGACGGAGAGTGAAAGGGGCCAATGTGAGCAAAGTACAATATATACAAGTGTGTGTGAAAATGAAACCCATCATTCTGTATGCTAGCTGAAATAATTTAACAGCAAAATAGAAACAAAGCAAAACAGAGGCCTCCAAGACTGTATAGCTCTTGTGTTTTCAATAAAGGATGAGGCTCAAAGAGGATCAATGACCTGCCCATGTTTCTGCAACTATACACGTCAGAGGATAACAGAATCCCCATTCTATTACGTGCAAACACAGCAGTAAGTACATTACTGTCCATGGAGTATTCTCTTAAGTACTTCCCTGTAATAGGATTTAATCTTCACACAGGCCTAGGAGGTTTGTGCTCCGTTTCCCAAGGGAGTAAACTGGAGAACAAAGGGGTTAAACAATCTGTTTGAGGTCACAAAGCAAATTAATGGGCAAAACCCAGGCAGCACCTGCACTGCACTTCTTAAAGTAAGATACCACTTACAAACCAGATCCCACATGAACTAGCATTGAGCCATGCTGTGAAAAACAATGAAAGCGTACTGATTGGTGTTTCTCGAAGGATTCACTCTAGTCTCTAAGGAGCAATATGATCCACAGAAGAAAAGACAAATAGTTAGGACCCTTGATGAAGCTAATCTGTACAACCAAAGAGATGCTGCAGTCTCATGTTGCCACTGAGGAAACAGAAGTTACATTGCAAAACCTGTGCAAGGCAGAACTAGAAGTCAAGTCTAAAGCTGGTCTGAAATGACACCATCACTGAGGATAAAATAATGGCATTGAGGAGCTTCAGTGAGAGACAGGCTGACCTTCTAGAGGACATGGGTTTGATTCCCAGCACTGACTGACATCTCACAACTGTCTGTTAAGCCCACCCCAGAGGATCAGACATTTTCTTCTGGTCTCCACAGACATAAGGCATGTGGTGCACAGACATAGATGCAGGCAAACAACCCGTACACATAAAATAATAATTAGAAAAAGTAACGACCTTGACAGCTGTGAGTGCTCAGCAGAAAGATCTGCAGGCTCATGGAGCTCTGTTTGTGAAGGTCTTGCTAACCAACCTTCCTTTCAGGATGGTCCCATGCATGATTCAGGGTTGTGCACTAACCTGTAGATGGTGCTCTTCAGCACCAGACCCAGATACAAAAAGAAAAATCCCTTTGGATAGGAAAATGTGGACTGGACATTTTAGAATGTCACCCCTGGAGGGAAAAGTGGCTGAAAAGTATGAGATTATCCAAAGTATGTGAATCTTTCTAGTTGTCATTGTTAACCTGGTTTCTAAGTAAGTAACTATCAACTCCAGGAGGAAACGTCAAAGACCTGAGCCTAAGACCTGGCTTCAAAACACTTGTATCTCTCAGTTCCTGTCAGTCAAGCAGAGCAGCAGATGGAGACCTTGGTCACCAGCAGCTCAACAGGAATCCCTCACACTGATTATAAATTGTGATAAACCCCCCAAACACGATTTTTATCTTATTTTTGTTTTTACTTATTTTTTTCTAACAAGGTCGAACTATGTAGCCCAAGCTGGCCTTGAACTCCTCACCTTTGCCTCCCAAGTGCTGAGATTAGAGGTGTGTGCCAACATGCCTGGCCTACATTATTATTGTACGATATCATTTACATTTTCTTTTGACACAGTGTCACTCGTAGCTCAGGCTGGCCTCAATGCACGATGTAGCTGGGGATGTCCTTGACTCCTGATCCTCCTTTCTCCACCCCCCAGTGCTGGGATTACAAGTATGTGTCACCATTCCACAGTCATAAATTCTGATTTTAAATATTTCTGTGGCTAAAACAAAATAAATGTAGATAGCAAGCATATCCTGGAGGGCTGGACTACAGGGCTTCTCAGTACACACACTTTATTCTTGCCTAGTTGAACTTGTAATACTTAGGAGACAGGGTACACCCCCCACTCCCATATTCCTTTTGCACTACTTGACAGACTTTTTAAAAAAATCCCAAACAAGGCATTTTATGAAAAATGTGAGATCGCTCAGTCCCAATTCCCATCCATTTAGGCAATTCCAAATTCTAGAAAGGTTTTTGCCTGTGGCCCATCTTATTGCAGTGTTGGAATAAGACATCTGGAGGTTGCTACCTACCCACTTAAAACATGAAGCTTAACTGCACAGTCAACTGAAGATTTGTGAATTGAGATGGAAAGCTAAGCAAGCTAGAGGGTGTTAGGTGTACCCAGGGTTCACCCCCACCACACACACACACACACACACACACACACACACACACACACACACGGGGAAAAGAAAAATGAAGAGCTGGGTTACAAGTCAATGTGACAGATCAAAGGGAGGGAGAGGGAAATAGAAGGAGGGAGGGGGGGAGGGAGAAGGATCTAGGAAGAGAAGGGGTGAGAGGTGGGAGGAGGCAAGGGTTGGTTGGTCATCAGGAGAAGCCCTCTGGCCCCATTCATTTGTTCCTATCCCAGGGCCTGGCATACACAAAGTACTGTGATAGCCTTCCCTTTGGATGTCATCAAAGAGCACACATATGAGGGACAAAGTATAAAATCTCAGTTCTATAGTCTGGCCTAAAGCAAATCTTTACTTTAGCTGTCATCCTTTAAAAACAAAATCTTTGGAACAATCACTCAGCTGCAATGTCCTTTCCTTGCCTTGTGCCCCTTTATGACCACCTCAGAATAACTGTCTTCTCCAGTTCAAAATCCATAAGTCCTTTGTACAAACCACTCGAAAGCTTCCCCCACTAGAGCAGAGCAGCCTGGCTCCTGCCAGAGAGATGTGTTTACCTTCACCAAAAATGTCATCCTCTTCATCCACCAGAAGCTCCTCAGGGTCAAGGAACTGCATTGTGGGAAGACAGGAAGCTGGAGGCACTCACAACCTTGGACACACAGGAGCCACCTTAGCTCTGAGCAGCCACACTGCCTGGGAGGCAATTTCCTTCCCCACAGAGGATTGCCCAAGCCCTGGGGAGGGCTGCTTCCGCCTCTGCCCTGAAGAAAGCAGCTTCATTCATATTAAAAGTCTTCTGAAACTTTTTGCAGTGTGAACTCCAGGTGAGGTAATTCTCACCACTGAGAAGACTTGTTCAGAAGGGGATGCATATCCAGTTGGGTTCAAGCACAGATATCACTTGGGCAGAAATTGATAAGTTCTATTTCAAAGCACCAACTTTCATATTTCTTTGAGAGGACGGGGGCTCTTAACTTTCCTGCTTATGAATCTCAACACAATGGGTAGTGTTGAAAGAGAGAGGCTCACATTTCTCATATCTTGCTTTTGCTTCAGTGACAATTTATCTGAAAGTAAAGCAAGCCTTGTGCTGCACTAAAGCCTGCATTTGGACGACATGAGCTTTTTTGTTTCCCTGAGCAACAGTTGTGTTTTTCTCTTTTGTAAACCTCTTCCATCACAGAGGAACTTTAGAGTAACACTTAAACCAACCGTAGTATTCACCTAGGCTTTAACTGGTTCTAACAAACCCACATGAGTGAGCAGATAATTGGTCTGTGTCAATCAATGTCCATGGCATAACACTTACCCATTCTGATACTTAAGACTTTCATAAGTAAAGAAGAAGAAAAAACCAGCAGTCCCTCCCAAAGGGAAGAGTTTAAAGCCCAACTTTCATGTGACTGCCAGTGGTTTGCATCACCACCCAGAACTACCCAACAGATTCTACCAGTGTGTGAACACAACCGCATCTGGGGCTTTTCTAGAGTCAGAAGATGCAAATGAAGGTGTGGGTCGAGGAGCTATTGTTCACCCAAAGTGTTTATTTTTAGAGTCTTGTTTACTGCGTGTTTTTGAAGACTCCCAGTGTTACCTTTTGAGTTGAGAGTCTGTTCCTTCCTTCTGTAACTACCTTGGAATCATGCCAGTTGTTTTCCAAGTGGAATCTAGGACTAGGCAAAGCAAGCAGTTAACCCAGGGGTCAAGAATTATTGACGTCGGACCAGCAGCACTATCGAGGGCCTATCTATGAACCAGTTCCTATGGGGAGGTTCCCCCAAAAGTAGGGGACATTCTGAGTTCTGCTGGGATCACCAGTCATCTCAACCAAGGCAGAAACTGCCCTTCAGACAAAGCCTGGAAATGCGGTGTGCTGGGATTGAGAAATGACTGGGTATCATTTATGGTACATGGTGTCTTGCCTCTTAGGGCAGAAAGCTTCTTGCAAATGGACAGACAGGCAGGAGGAACTGTCCTGTTCCAAAAGCCAATAGTGTTCACTCAAAAACCAGCAAGAGGCAGACAGCTTGCCCTAGATCTCCATTGCTTCTGGTCACCCACCTCATTATCTCAGTTACTATGTAAATGCTATTTCTGGTGAGTTAATAGCATAAACTGAGTGAATTAAACTAGGTCCAGATGTAAGAACCTGACTGTGGCTTAGAGTTTTATCTTGTGCAGTTGAGACATAAGAGAGGATGGGAGCTGAGTCGCTCTTAGCTACTGCCTGTGTTCATAGTCTCATCAAGTATGTCCCATGGACCACCATCCGATGGGCTGAGTGAAAAGGAGAAGTGAGCTGTGTGCCAGCATTCATCTCTCAGCTTCCTGATTGCAGACATTGTGACCAGCTGCCTCTCGCTCCCATTGCCATGTTTTCCAGCCATGATGGGCTAGATCCTAAAACCCTTTACCCAAATAACCAGCCTTCCTTCCTTCCTTCCTTCCTTCCTTCCTTCCTTCCTTCCTTCCTTAAGTTGCTTTTTGCCAGGTGTTTTGTCACAACCATCTGTGTCAACATAACCTTTCCAGGTCTGTTTCCCTACCTCCTTATAAGTGAAACTGTGTCCTTGCAGAGCCAGGTAATGGAATCTTCATGTGACCTTATTTGGGAACAGGGCTTCCGATGAATATAACTGTGAGGATGAACTCACATCACAATGCAGTATAGGGATCCTGAGCTCATTATCATAATGGATCAGGAGTCCTTAATCCAGTAATAACAGGTCTCTTATAAAATGAGGACATTTAAAGAGAGACATAGGAAGAAGAAAACACCACTTGAGGACAAAGGCAGAGATCTACGAACAAACCAATGGACTGCCAATAAAGTAGGAGAAACGAGGGAAGAGGCCTGGATGGGCTTTCTCTCTCATCCCTTAGAAGGAACCATTTCTAATGGCACTTGACCTCTGGCTTCCAGGCTCTAGAACTATGCGGTAGTGCGCAGCACTGTTTTAAGCCACCTAGGTGGTATTCTGTTATGACAGGCCTAGCAAATAACTGTGCTCACTTGTTTGGCTTGTTTTGAGGATTAAATAGAATAATTTACATAAATCAGGACCACACAAGTTGTAGTGGTTTGAATACAAATGGCCCCAATAGGGACATAGGGAGTGGCATTCTTAGGAGGTGAGGCCTTGTTGGAGTAGGTGTGGGTTTGTGGCATCGAGTGTGTCACTGGGGTGGACTTTGAGAAGCTCAAGCCAGGCCTAGTGTGTCTTAGTCTCTTCCTGCTGCCTACCAATCCAGATGTAGAATGCTCTGCTACCTTTCCAGCACCGCATCTGCCTGCATGCAACCATGTTCCCTGCCATGATGATAATGGCCTGAATTTCTGAGCTGTAAGCCAGCCCCAGTTAAAAGTTTTCTTTTAGAAGTGTTGCTGTGATCATGGTTCTCTTCACAGAAATAAAACCCTAACTGAGACAATAGTGCACAGTAAGTTTCCATTCTAATCATCCAACCTAAAATCCCCATGGTGCATCTTAGAGCACATCTCAAAGTCCTTATGGGGATGGAGAATGCACCTTTACTATGCTGTGGTGGTTTTGGTAAGAATGGCTCCCACAAGCTAAGATATTTGAATGCTCAGGGTGTAGCACCATTTGAAAAGATTAGGGGGTGTGGCCTTGTTGGAGAAAGTGTATCACTAGGGGTGGGCTTTGAAGTTTCAAAAGCCTAGCCAGGCCCAGTGTCTCTCTCCCTGCTGCTCGTTATCTTGATACAGAACTCTCAGCTACCTCTCCAGCACCGTGTTTGCCTGCATACTCCCATGCTTCCTTCCATGATGGTAATGGAGTAAACTTCTGAAACTTTAAGCCAGCTAAGGAAATTTTTTAACTCTTTCTTTTATAAGAGTTGCCATGGACATGGTGTCTCTTCACAGCAATAGAACAGTGACTAAGACACATGTCCTATATAAAATCTCAGTAACCCTCAGTACTTGAATCAGTTACTTTTCTTGCTGCCATAATAGAATGTTATATCAGATGGAGACAGTGACAGAAACACTGTGAAGGAGGAAATTTCCATTTTGGCTCTCACAGTTCAGGAGGATACAGTCGTTCATCACAGAGGAGGACGGGAGCCATGACAGTGGGAATGGCTTATATTTGCCACAGCAGAGTATGATGTGACTGATTACATTGTATCAGCAGTGGGAGACTTGTATCAGCTGTGAGGGAGCAGAGGGACCAGCTGGTGTATATCTCACACTACTGTCTCACCGATCATCTTCCACTAAAGACACGCTTCCTGAAGGTCTCACAATCCCTCAGAACAGTACTACTAGCTGGGGACCAAGCATTGAAATATGTGAGCGCATGGGCAATATTTTATATCCAAATCATCTTTCCTCCAATCTCCTTCACTCCACTTGAGATGTCTTAAAAATAGCTAACAAGATCAGGACGGATGCTATGAAGACTTGTTGAATGCAGAGATACAGAAAACACAGCCTTTGTCTCCAGATTTTACAATCACCTGACAGAGTAGAGGTATATGTTTGATATTTAGGTAAGGAGGAAAGTTAATGGAATCCAGATAATGCATTTATATGTATGAATTTCATGAATATTATATAAACTAAAAAAATTTCATATAACGCAAATGGTATGATTGAATTTATATAAATATCCGCAAGTGGGCAAAATGGAAAAAAGTGGATATGTAAATAATAGCTAACATATATACAATGCTGGATATAGTTCTAAACTCATTGGTTTACTGAATTTTTACACCAGACCTATATATAGGTATAATTATTATCTGAAATTTAGTTTAAGGTCTAAAGAGTAAAGTAGCTTGCCCAAATTTTGAGTCTGGTAAGTGGTAGAGAGGCTGACATTTAACCTGGGCTTCAGAATCTACATTTTTAAATGCTACACCATGCTGTCCAGATATCCTTACAGAATATCTGTAAGGAATAAGGGTACATGGCTTCATTTTCAGCTCCCCAACTGCAAACACTTCAAGTCTTTGCTTACATGGCTTCCTCTACCCAGAAGGCCCCTCTTCTCTTGTCTGGTCTTCCAACTTGAGAAATTTCTATTCATCTTTGGAGCTTCGTTCAAGAGCTATCTCTTTCATGAACCCTAAGTTAGTTATTTTTTTTTTTCATTGCTGTGACCAAATACCAGATAAAAAGCAATGTCAGAGAGGGGAGGCATATTTGAGTTCATGGTTTATGAGTTATAGTTCATCACGGCAGGAAGGTTAAGGTGATTGCTGGCTCCATGACAGTGGGAGTATGTGGCAGCTGCTTGTTCACATCTTAGTGGACCAGGAAACAGAGAGGAAGGGACAGAGAGATGGGAAGGAGAGGGATACAGGAGTATGTTTGTTTCTGTTGAACACTTGACAAAAGTAACTTTAAGGGAGGAAAGGTCATTAGGCATGCAGGCTATCATTTCCAGGAAGTCAAGGCTAGACTTCACAGCCACCATGAAGAACAGAGAGAGAATGAGAGCATGCATGCTTGCTTTTGCTCAGGTTCCTCTCTACCTGTACAGAGTCCAAGACCCAAACCCAAGGAATAGCACCTCCTATAGAGGGTGGGCCTTCCCACCTAACTTAACACAATCAGGAAGAACTGTCACAGGCATGCCCATGGGCCAACCTGATCTAGACAGGCCTGCATTGAGGCTTTTCCCAGGTGATTCTAGATTGTGGCAGGTTGAGGACTCAAACTGATATTATTTATTTATTTTATGTTTTTCATTTTATTCCTGTGTTGCTCTGTGGGGTGTGTGTGTGTGTGTGTATGTGTGTGTGTGTGTACATGTTTGGAAGCCTAAAGTTGATGTTAGAAATCTTCCTCAATTGATCTTCCACTTTTCCCTTTAAGCCAGCATCTCTCAGTTACATGGCTAGTCTTTCTAGTCCCCTTTCTCTGGGGATTCCACATGTTTGCCTTTCCAGGTTGGAAACCCAGTTGTATGGGCTTAGGGATCCATACTCTGGCCCCCATGCTTCTGTGGTAAGCATTTTAGCTGCTGAGAACCATGTCCCCAACCCACAATGCTAATCACTCTTATTTCACAATACACTTTTTTATTCTATTTGACATATTGAAGTTACGTATTTTGTGGAGTACAGTGTGACATTTAAATACATGTATCCAACGTGCAGTGATCAGATTGAAGTAATTGCCATTTATCGTCTCCGACATTTGTCATTTCTTTGTGCAGAGGGAGCTATGACTAAGAAGGAAGGGATAAATCTGAAATCAAAGCAGAAACCCAAGCTTCTCAGTGAGGCAAACAGCAATAATCAGTTTAAAAGGAGAATAACATAATTTGCTTCCAATCAATGTGAGGATGTACCTCAGTCACTTGGCTCAAAGGCTGATTGGTCACATATAGGCTAAGTCTAACTGAGACCTTCACGAGGCCATGAGAACAGGGATGGGCAACATTTGGGTACTCTAAACCTTTTGTGTTATGTAAGTCTGATGGCAAATGTGCAAGGTCTGCCTCTTGCCCCGAGAAACCGCTTCCTTCTTGCATTCATTCATTCATTCATTCATTTGGAAAATAATAATGTTATATCTCCTAGAGCTTAGGTGCAGTGGAACGCACTGATCTGTGCTTGGTGAATCTATGCATGACACAGGAATATTAACAAAAGATTATTATTTTTTGGCATGAAGAATTAGGTTGCAATAACCTCAGTCTGTAGTTTATTTATATTTTGTGCATGTGTGTATATGTGTGCACATGTGTTTTGCCTGCATTATGTATAAATACCATGTGCATGCCTGGTACCTATGGAGATCAGAAGAGGGCATCAGATTCCCTGGAACTGAAGTTATGGATGGTTGTTAGCCCCCATGTGGCTGTGGGGAACCAAACCCAGGTCCTCTACAAGAGCAGCCAGTGCTCTTAACTGCAGAACCGTCTCTTCAGCAATTTTTTTCAACAACTTTTTTTTTTTTTCCGAATTCACCAACTTAAGAGCAGGGGAAAGAAGCTGAACTAAGTAGCTGTAAAAGAAGTAGAAAGAAGAACAAGGTAGGAGAGAGGAATTGAAACTGTGGAGTAGCTGGAATCACGGGGGAATACTGAGAAGATTGCAAAGCCAGAAATAACCTTTTCTTTGGGTGACTTTGCCAGTAAAGATACACATAATTGCAAAGTGTTGTGACCACAAGATCATGGCCATCAACGGTATGGCTGTTCCAGTGTTTCAAAGGGGGCATAACAGTCCTTCCCAGGTCTTTGGGGCTTCTTGTTTATTGTTCCAACTTCAGGGTATCTGGACTTTCAGTAGGATTAACTGATCAGAACTTCAGTTATTGTGGAAGTCTGGAATGTTGCAGGTCCAGAGTCAAATTATCTTGGGCCACCTTCAGTCTTCTTAATAGCCATTAATTGCCATTCTCTCTTCCTGACCTGAGACTTCTTGAGCACTAGGAGAACCATTGGAATCTCCATACGGAAGCAAGTTTTCCTTAGGAATGTATTCACTGAGCAGAGCATTGGCTTCTCCCCGTGCAAAAGTTCAGAGCTATGGGCTCAGAGTTTGATTGCTTGGAGTGGTTAGTGTTCAACTACTGACTTTTTGTTTGTTTGTTTGTTTTGGGGGGGGGAGTGTTTTATATTGTTTTGAGACATGATTTCTCTGGCTGTCCTGGAACTCACTCTGTAGACCAGGCTGGCCTAACAGAGATCCACCTGCCTCTGCCTCTCTAGTGCTGGGAGTATTGGCATGCGCCACCACCACCCAGTGCAACTAGTGACTTTTAAAGATGTAGTAAAATGGAGCTAGTTCAGAGATTTGACAGGACTAGGTTTCAGTCCTGGCTTGGCTTTTGAATCTGAACATGGAGTCTGTAAAATTAAATTACCAGTGGCTAAGCTAAGGGAGAACTCAGCCCTCCCCCAAGCACTAAACACACAAGAAAACAAATTTCATCAATACTACTATATGCAAACTATATATTGCCTATGCAAATGCAGTGTCAAGATCCAATCTTGGCCTGCATGCTCTATCTCAACCAGAATATAGTTCCCAAGCTTCTTCAGCAAAGGCTGATACAAGCACCACTGAAAGTCCTGCATGTGGAACACCAGGACACTGGGCAGTGACTCAGAGATGGAAGAAAAAGGAGGAGAAAACAGAGAAGTAGGGACTTTGTAAATCCAGAAGAAAGGTGGGTGTGATGTTGTTTCTAGCTCTTCTCTTCATCGTCTAAAAGACAACTCATTAAACTATGCTCACCAAGCCTGGAGACATGACATCTAAATATGCTAATTCTATGACAAAAGGAGCAGAAGAGGGTTGTAAAGGCTCAGGATGTGTATGTGTGCTCATGACATTAAGGCAATGCTAATCCAAACTACACTGTTTTTAGCTAAGATAGTGCAATACTCAGGACAATCACTTTTTAAAAAAGGAATTTTAGATTTAGTGAGAGAAAATTTAAAATTGTACACTAGAAAATATTTAACAATTAAATTTAAAAATTAGGCTTTGGTGGTAGAGTGCTTACCTGACATGAGCAAAGTCCTAGGTCCAATACCTAGTACCACACACACGAAAGGTAGTAGATGCTGGCACTGGAGAGGTGGCTCAGCATTTAAGAATGCTGCTCTTTCCAGAGGACCTGTGTTTGGTTCCCAGCACCCACATCACATTTACTGTAGCTGTCCCAGGAATCTCACAAGAAGTTTAAGATAATACTTGGTTAATATATCTGAGGTGTTGTTATAAAAGTTAATTTAAAACTTTGTAGGGTAAAGTAGACTAGAAATGTGGATATAACAAGCAAAAGAAATCATAATGTACGTTTTTCAAGTCTCAAAAAGTGTGGATCTATTTTCATATAAATGCTATTTATATATATCATTTATATATATCATTTGTATGATATATGTATATATACTACTTCCCTAGGAATGATATCCTCTGTTACTGTTAAAATTTGTGATAAGAACTGGTAGATCTGAGGGTGGCTTACCGGGTAAAAGCCCTTGTCATGGAGCCTCAGTTTGATCTCCAGACTCCCCAACCTCCATGCTGGAAGGAGAGAACCAACTCTCACAACTTGTCCTCTGACCTTCATACATGTTCCACCACACACACACACACACACACACACACACACACACACAGAGTAAATAGATACATGTAATAAGAAGACATTTTAGATATATAAAACATTTTTCAAAATTTGCTGTATGTTTAAAAACGAGACAGTTACAGATCTAACTTCAGACTTTACACTGGGCAGGAGGATGCCCTTGGGCTCTGCGGGCCAGAAAGTGACATTGGGAGCCCTGAAAACATGAGGGTCGAGAGCTGGGGACTGCAGATGTTGGTTTAGTAATTTCATTTCTGCCCACAGATTGAGCACCCATAATTGAAATTCACAGATCTGAAATCTCCCCAAATCCCAGACTTCCTCCACTGAGAAGCAAGGAAGCAAGACTTCAGAATTCAGGACTTGAACATATAATGCATTGAAATTTCTATTTTTTTTTTTTCATTTATGTATTTGTGCAGGGCAAGGTTAGATATAGGTGATGGGAGGGGACCAAAGTGTTTGCATGGAGGTCAAAGGGCAACTTTCAGGAGTTGGTTCTCTCTTTCCACCATGTGGGTCCTGGGGATGAAGCACAGGTTCTCATTGTTGGCAGCAAGCACTTTTCTCTCTTAAGCCATTTCACCAGCGGAAGGAAATATCTTCCTTATGTGACCTTTCTTCAATAGTTGTATCTTAGTGACTCAGACATGCTGAGGACAGAAAAATAACTCGAAGGAAAAGTTTTTCAAAGATTCCGAAAAAAGAACCTGAGAGATGGTCCAACGGTCAAGTTTTTCCTGTTCTCACATGAGGACCCCGGTTTGGTCCCCAGCACCCACACTGAATGGCTCGCCCTGCAATTCCAGCTTCAGGAGACCCAACACCCTCTCTTGGCTTCCCAAAGCACTGTCTGCCCAATACACACATAGCTTACACACACACACACACACACACACACACACACGAATAAAAAAAATAAACAACAAAACAACACCCATGCCCCATCTCCAGATTTCATGGAAGGAAACAATATTCCTCTTTTGAAAGGGAACTATGTCCAGATTGCATCTGGTTATTTCAAAGATTCTGTTGGGGGAGGTTTAGAAACACTCCTTTATTTGAAAGGTCCGCCATTTCAGAACCCCCAGTTCTCCATGCCTGCCACTGCTGTAGGGCAGAGGAGGGTGCTGTAGACAAGGCCCACCACTCTTGCCACACTTGCACTGTCACTACTGGGCTCCCTGCTCATTGGATGAGCCCTAAACCTGCTATATCCTGCACAGGCAAACAGCAGAGAAGGTTAATGGAGAAAATGGAGCACTGCAGACTGAGAAACCCCAATTCTCCCTGACCTTGCACATTGATAGGCTGAAGGGCACAATGGTGAGGGCTGAGGGCGTGGCTCAGCTGCAGAAGTGAATGAAGCCCGGGATCCCCAGCACACATAAACCAGGCCTGGGGTACACCCCTGTAATCCCAGCACTCAGGACTGGAGGCAGAAAGATCAGAAGTATAAAGTTATCCTCAACTACAGAACAGTGTTCTAGGCCAACCTGGGATACATGAGACCAGCTTGAAAACCAAAGCAAAATAAAAAGAAGGCAGCAATTAGCTAAACACCAAACTAAAGAGACTGTGCCCCAGCATTATGGAGGCCTTGCCCTGAGGAAAAGAGGCCCTAGGACCCCTGACTCTGGCCTCTTAAATATCCCCTGCCTTGCCTTAGGTTGGCAGCAAGTTTTCAGTTTCTAAGAACCAGAGCAACAAAAGCTGGTCTCCTCCCAGAAAACAGTGTCGGCCCCAAGCCCACCAGGCTGCAGGGGTGGACAGTTGCTCTGCTCTCCCATTCTTCCTGTGTCAGCCAGCAACCTCAAACTTTAGCAAAGAAAGGAGCTACTTCAAATGAAAACCGAGGAACTAACAAACCCAGAGGGAGAGTTAATAAAAGGAGGGAGGGGAAGGGAGAGGGGGAGGGGGAGGGAAAGGAAAGGGAAAAGAGAGGGAAGAGAGGGAGGGGAAGGGAGGGGGGAGGGGGAGGAGGAGGGAGGAGGAGGGGAGAAGGGAGGGGGGAAAGAGGAGAGAGAGGGAAGGTGGTGGGGGTTGGGGGTTGGGGGTGGGAATGGATAGGGGGGTGGAGGGTGGGGGGTGGGAAGGTAAGTTAGATCCCTGCCAGGCCTTGGAGATAGCCTTCAGGCTAGAACTTGCCCAAGGTTGCTTCCTCCCAGGCTCTCCCTGTCCACAGAAGGTTAGATGCAGGAGGGAGACTGTTTGCACTTACTCTACCATTTTTAAAAAAAATTCTCCTGTTAAATACGAGCTCAGGTTGCTATGGAAAACTTTATTGTGCTGAAGCGGTTGACCTGCTGCCCTGGCCCCACCCTGGGTTCCTTCCAAGGGTGCGCTCTGATTTCTGACCGCTGACAGGAATCAAAACAACAAAGGTGGTTTCATCTCTGCAAAACAAAACCTCTCCTTCCTAGAAGCTCGGCTGTGTGTTAGACTGAGGAGTGCCACCCATCCTCCAGGAGGCCACAAACAGCTGAAGCACTGAACCCAGGTTCATAAACAAGGGCGTAAAAAACCTGAGAACAGGCGGGGGCTGAGACAGGGGAGAAAAAAGCAAGAAGGCAAAACTACCGAGTTTTAAAGTGGGAGAGGGCTGAAGGCCATAGAGACTGCAAATCAGACTCAAACCAACAACACCGTCATTCCTAGGATGGCGTGGAACTCACTAGAATGGAGTGGACTCACAGCTTTCCAAGTACAGGGATCACAAATGTAAGCCAACATATCCACATGGATTTACTACAGAGTTTAGAAGTCTCCCCAAAACCCCGAGGTGCCTGATGGTAGCATTTTGTTTAGGCTCCGCCCCACAGTTACCTGGCAACAGTCAGGTGTGCCTAACTCACTATAAAAGGGGCTGCTTGCCTCTCAGCTCTCTTTTGCTCTTGCTGTCTTGCTGTCTCTCTGTCCTCTCGACCCTTTCCCCCTTTCTCCCCATTCCCACCCCCCTCTCCAAGTGCTCATGGATGGCCTCTTCTCTCTCTCTCTCTCTCTCTCTCTCTCTCTCTCTCTCTCTCTCTCTCTCTCTC
>JADRCH010000360.1:441386-502427 GCA_019843965.1 Rhynchomys soricoides
CTCTCTCTCTCTCTCTCTCTCTCTCTCTCTCTCTCTCTCTCTCTCTCCTTCCTCAACTCCTCTCCCCATGCCCTGAATAAACTCTATTCTATACTATACTGTCTTATGGCTGGTCCCTCAGAGGGAAGGGATGCCTCAGCATGGGCCTGCAGAGGCACCCCTTTTGTCCCACACCTGACTACACATCCACCAAACATATTCCTTCTCGCCTTATCTTTTTATAAAACACACCTGAGAGTTTTAAACTTGGCTCTAAGCCTCACTTTTTGCAGTGCAAGGGGTGGAAGGTGTTGTCTCTGGAAGGTGCAAGACACTCCTCCATGTCTCTGCTTGGGAGGGCCTCAGTGCTTTTCAGGAAACCTTAGAGTAAAGTTTGTTGGAATAGATTGGGCCAGCTTCCTGAGAATTAGATTCTGCCAAGAAATAAACAAGGAAAGCAGGAGAAGAAGGAGCTGGCACACATAAAGAGGAGGTGGTGTGCCTCCCTCGGGGACTTGTCAGACACCAGCTGTGCACTTTCTAACATCCTAGAGACTTGTTGCAGGAGCGCCAGCAGGGTGAGATGGGGTGGTGGTGTCACAAAGCATCCGAGGTGAAGAAGGCAGAGACCACACACAACTTAGCCAGTGTTCCTAAGCTCTCATGCTCTTGACGGGCAAGCTCAGGAGGTAGCCATAGCCTGGAAGAGTGGCTGCATTTTCTGGGGTTGCTGCACAAGAGAGATATGACCCCACGTCAATGCCAAACAGCCTGCTTCCGGTGGCAGTCTGTGGCTCGAGAGCCTTATTTATAGACTAGTACAAGTTCCCTGATGTTAGAACCAGGGTGCTGAGTGCCAGTTGTTCTTGGAATGGCACTGGAAGCTTGTCTCTCACTGGGTGGTGTCTGATAAAAACATTGTGCTAAAGTAACTGGCAAAGACTGAGCGGGTATAACCTGATAACAGTCCTGGTCAGCTCTTGTTCCGACTGGATGAGTGTGAGGGGGTGTGTTGACAAGGCCTACCTTAGAAGACAAATACTTTTGGCTTGGTTCCGTTTTGGTTTTAAATACAGGGTCCTACCTTGTAGTTCTAGATAAATTAGTATTGTCTGTGGAGACCAGGTTAGCCTTGAATTTACAGCAATCTTCCTGCCTCAGCCTCCTTAAGTGCTGAAGAGTACAGGTTTGCACCACCGTGCTAGCCCAAATAATTTGTCTGGGTTTTCATTTGCTCTTTGTTGTGCTCAGGACTGACCAAGGGCCTCATGCATGCATGCAAGGCAAACACCATCTTGCTGATGTCTGTCTCCAGGTCCTGAAACCTTGCCTCTCTTCTGCCCTCCTCTAGGGAAAACGTGGGTCTGAATTTGATGGTGTACTCCTGGGTCCTGGGGTACTTTCTGATGACGATGTTAAGGAGGATAAAGGAACATGCTCTCCTAAGGGCTCAGAGAAACATACTTTGTGATTTCACAGTTTCTTCTGAGGTAAGGAAGGAAACTCATTTTACTGATAGGACATTCAGGACAAGAAAATTGGTGACAGAGTACATGTCATGTGGCAGTGTCATTGAAATGAGCCAGCACATTTCCCAGGGCTAGTGACTAAAACTGTAGAGGCTTCCTACAGACATGACTGAACCATTCCACCTACATGAAAGGAAAATAAATTCAGGTGCAAAGCCCAAAGGACAGGCATTCTATGTCAGAGCAGGCATAGCTCGGTGTGCAGAGTTTGCTGCTTGGTTCTGGGTTCTCAAATTTCCTACTTTCTTTGCTGATCCCTGCAGTCTTGGAACTAAGTCTCATAGCCTAGCCATGACAAGGACCTAAAACTCTAGGTCTCATCTCTCAGTTCACCAGACAATCTACCCACTCTAGTGTGAGGCCGATAAGACAAAGACTCTTGGAGACTCTCACTGGAGGCCCGATGGCAGTCGGTCTTCACAGACAGTTTGGATATTTTCCAGATGAATAAGCCATTGGTTTCCAGACATTCTGTGAGAATCACCAGATACTTCAGGAGGGTCACATCAAGGAGGGATGACAGTTAAGACAGCAGTGGCCACCAAACCGTAGAACAGGATGGTTGGGAACATTCTTTCCATAGACTCTATGTGATCTTGTAGACTCTATGTAACTTGATCACACTGTCAACATTGTGTGGAAGGTCCATCATTACATAGGGATGTACTTCTAATTGGTCATCCTCTGTGTCCACAGAAACTGGATCCTAGACCCTCTGGGAAACCAAACCCATGAGTACTGATGTGTCTTCTATATATTAATTGCATATAACCAGCACCTACGTCTCTATAGTGTAACCATCCCTAAGTCACTTATAACACTGAATAACGAAGACGCTACATGAATACCTTACTGCTTAGGAATAGTAGCAAGAAAGGACTGCACATGTTCAATGCAGATGCAATTAGCATTTCAAGGATATTTCTTTCTCCAGTGTATATTTATGTGTGTTATGCATGCACATGTGTATATGTGTGTTAGCATGTGGGGGTACCATGTGTATGTATGTATGTTTGTGTGTGTGTGTGTGTATGTATGTATATGTGGAGAGCAGAGACTGGTATAGGGAATCACCCTTGTTGGCTCCCTCGCCTTACTCACTGGGGAAGGGTCTTTCAATCAAACCCAGACTATCAAGGATACCCAGAGTGTATGGATATGTCTACTTTTGGTAACCAGCTTGCTCTGGGGCTTTCCTGTCTCTACTTTCTGAGGCTGAAATCACAGGCAGGCTATCACACCCACATGCCATTTACATGAGTTGCTGCAGATCTGAACTCCCATTCTCATACACAGAACTTGCTGGCAAGTGTTTAACCATGGGAGAAGTTCTCCAGTCTCACAAGTATTCTGTCTGTCTGTCTGTCTGTCTATCTACCTATCTTCTAAGAATCAGAACATTTATATAGGATACAGAGGACACAGGTTGTGCCACCCCAGGTCCTGGTGTGAGAGGGCTGAACAGACATGTTCTCATGCTAATCAATCATCCAGTGTATGAGTTGAGATGATTTTGTCTGCCAAACGTGGGACCAGGAACCTTCCAAGTTTATTAACAAAGGTATTTCTCCCAGGAAAGGAAGTCATTGAGAGCAGCTTACTAAAGAATTCTAAACATGTTTGTAGTGATAACACATCCTTCTCTGCCATTTTCTTTCCAGTCTTTGCTGTTGTTTTGGGATTCTGCCTCATTTTTCATCTTCCTAGTTATTCCCCCATTTTGATGTAACAAAGGGCACTAGATCAAGTGTAGTAGCACAAACCTACAATTCCACCATCTGGGAGACTGCAGTAAGGGGATCTTGACTTTGAGGCTGTCCTGGGCTACACAGTGATACCCTATTTCAAAATGTATTTTAGCTGCTTATAGTGGCTCATGTCTATAATCCCAACACTCAGGGGGCTGAGGCAGGAGGATTGTCATGTGTTCAAGGACAGCCTGGGCTACACAGTGAGTTTTTAGGCTAGCCTGGGATATATAACAAAACCTCCATTAAAAAAAAAAAAAAAAAGGAAAACAACAAGAGCAAAAACTGTTTAATATACACATATGCCTATATGTACATATATGTATATCAGATATATATATTTACATTCTTTTCAATGATAGGGATAAAAACTAGAGCTTTATGCATGCTAGGTGAATGTTCTACCACTGAGCCACATTCCTAGCCCTGAAAATTGTATAATACTTAATAGACACATACATTACAAATGCTCTGAGGAAATGATGTCTATAAGCACTCATACAAAATTTTGATGGTAATTATTTCTAGCTTTGGCTTTGGCAGTTTCTGAGCATAATTTCCACTGGTCTTTTGTGCACAGTAGCCAGCTTGGAGGGCACAATCTAGTTCTCTTTTCTGCACAGCACTGGAAAGAGGGCACATGGGAACGGAACTTGTGGTGAAAGCCACCTTGCCACAAAGTGATCCCGCCCTACCTACCTTCCTTTGGATCAGTAGTAAATACTTCATGTATCGTAAATACAGATTCTGCAGTGGGCATTGCCACATCACTATCTCTAATGGAATGAGCCAGATTGTAAAATTTACACCTCTTTTGAAATGTGATGAAGCAACAGAGTTCAGAAATAGGAAGCACACACTCGCTGGACCACATTGTGCTATTTTGCACAACATGCAGGAGCCAACATGAGAAAGCCACAGCAGAGGAAACAGCACAGCTGAGGCTGCAGGCTGTGTGGTCAGCAAGGTGCTGGCAGGAGTGATGCCCCACCTTCCCAGCATCCTCCTGTTTTTGTCACTCAGCCCCAGTCAACCCTGCATTAATCTTTTTTGCCACCCTTTCAGCAATCATTGGGCACCCTGCCGTGGAATCTGATGGCAATACAGACTCCGAGTGACCTAAGGATAGAAACTAAAGACAGTTGTGACCAGTGGCCCTGATTTGCAGTGTGTACTGACGTTTATAGCACGCATACTCTCTCGATTAATTTTGAATTAACCCAGCCTTGCTGAACACAAATCTGGGGAGGGGTGTACAGTAGCTCACCACTTGATGGTGTCTCTACCATTGCACTTTACAATGGCAATATTAACACCAATGAAGGTGCACTTTTGTGTGAGAAACAGGAATATTCATGTCTTGTTTTTTTGATTTCAGTGTAGTAAGTAGAGTCTGATGGGTGTCAAACATTGTTTAGCATTGTTTTAAATTTTATTTAATTCTACATTTATAGAATTTAATTTTCAATCATGGTTATTTTAACAAAAGAGTTCACACTATTTCTTTAATTTTAACAGTTGCCCCTTATAAGTAGGTCTGGACAGGATTCCAGCATTGTAGCGAACAAAGATAGAGCATGAGGTTTGCTCTTTGAAAGCTTTAAGAAGACATATGACCCAGGTGAACCGTAGTAGACACAGAGTTAATGTGGGTGTGCCGTGAGAAGAAGTGCTGAGCACAACGGATATTCATTGGTTGATTACGATGCTTCATCTTCCCAGCTCCCATTTCATACCTGAAAGCTCTAACACCCCCAGTTATGGCTATATCTGGAGTATGAGAGTGAAGTTAAATGAAGTGCTAAGGCTAGGGGCCTGATTAATGCAACTAGTGTCTTTGTAGAAAGAGATGCCAGAGAGCTCCATCTTTCTCTAAATGCATACTCTAGGAAGTAGGGCAGCTGAGGGTAAGAAGGGAGACCTCACTGAATCCGCTGTGATGTGTTTCAGTTCATGCAATGCCAAAACATGGCCCTATGACATTTAAGGAAACAGCTCAGTCAGAGAAAGATGAGTTCTGGCTGGTAAACCAGCTTGGGACAGGGATTGTCCAGCATGTGTGGAAGCTCTAGCTACAACCCCCAGTACCGAAAATAAAAACCCAACAACTAAACAAACAAACAAGCAAGCAAACACAAACCTACGGTTCCACCAGTCTAACGGGAATAGTGGCTTTTGCCTGTAACTCCAGAACTCAGGAGGATTGCCTTGAGTCTGAGGCCAGCCTGAGCTACAAGTTCCAGGTCGGCCTGGTCCAGAGAGTAGACCCTTTCTCAACGAGGACAACAACGATGACAACAACAACAACAACAACAACAACAACAACAACAACAACAACTTGACATTGATATCGACAACGACCACTATGACAAAGACAATGACAATGAAGGTGAACTGGGTCCATCTCATTTTCCCCTCCTCCTTCTCCAAAGCCAACATAAAACCCCAGCTGAGAAGTCCATTCTCTGCACTAGAAGAAATGCTCTTGTTTCTACAGACACAAAGAAACTCAACGCTCAGCTGCCCCAGCTCACAGCGTAAATCAGACTGCTCTTACCCAATCACCTCTCTGTCCAGCTCTTCACCGGTCCGCAGCATAAGTATGCACAGGTTTCTCTGTTTTAGGACAAAGAATTTTCATTCCTGAAAACCCTTGTGTCCTGTGGGGCTTATATTAAGTTCATTTGAGTGTTTTTCTCTATGTACAAGGGTCTCAGCTATGAACTTAATCAAGATGGGAGGAAAAAAAAATGGATAGTTTCCTGTCCATCTGAAGCCTTGATCTTGGACTAGAACATGAAGCATCATGAAGAACGAAACCTTTGCTGCTTAAGTTGCCTGGGCAGTGGTAACATTGTTGTGATAACCTTAGCACACACACAGTGCCAGAATGAAATGCCCTTGAGGAAAAATTTGCAAGTCGATCAAATACCAGCCAACACACAGAGAGTGAGAGGCTCCTTTGCACTCTGCAAGTAGTCCCTCCCTAGTCAAGCTTTATTTTTTTTTAAATCTACATTTTGTGTCTGAAGCTACTAACATCTGGCATAATCACATCCTTGGCAGAGTGGGCAAAAGAGAAGTCTTACATTAGAACCCAGACTCAGCAACACAGAGGAGGCAAGGATCAGGAGAATGGGGCTGTTCCTTGCAACACACTGAATGATGCAGGCCCAATTCTTGTCAGTGATTTCTTCTGGCATTAAAATGAACAGAGTAAGTTGCAGTAATAACAAGCCCAGGGATCAAGACATTGATAACAAGAACAAAGCCCTAGAATGTCTTTGGGATCCCTTTGAGTGGCTATGGAGACATTGAATTCTTCCAAATTGAGATGTATTTGATCAAATAGTAACATATTATTGAGTTGTGATCATTCCTAGTCTGGTTGGTAGGATGGGTAATGTCATATCTACCAGACAGTGTTGGCTAAAATGTCAACAAAGGGCATCTCCAAGTAAATTCTGGGAAGAGAGTTTACTTTTATATATTTGCCTGAGTTGATTACATTCTTGAAAACTCCATCAATTTTGTTGCCAAAAAAGTTAATCAATAACCAATTCCAGCTGAGTTCGTTACCTTTTGTCACTATACCTGCGATAATTAGCTTGTAAAGAGGACAGGGTTATTTTGGATCCTAGTCTTACAGACTCAGGTCCATGCTGAGTCATATTGCATATGGGCCTTGGATGATGCAAGGCCTGTGGTGGGAAAACATTCCCAGAGCAAACCTGCTTATCAGATAGCTGGAAAGCATAAGAGAGGAGGAAGAAAAGAGGTTAGGGTCCCACAGTCTCTTCAGTGACATACTCCCTACAGTCTAAAAGCCTACACTAGGCCTGGGGTGTAGCTCCACGGTGAGTGCTTGTCTAGTGCATTTGTTACTTTTCTTATTGCTGTGACTAAAGACCTGACTGATGCAAAGCAACTTTAGGGCGGGTGTTTTTATTTTGGCTCACAGTTGGAAGAGATACAGTCTATCATTGAATGGAAGGCATGGTTTCGGGAGGTGGATGGTCATATTGTACCTACAGTTAAGAAGCAGAATGGACAGGAAGTGGAAACTGCTCTCAAACCTTAAACCCTAACCCACTTCCATCAGCAAGCCTTCACCCCCAAAGCTTCTAAGACCTTTTAAAACATGTCCATCAGCTGAGGGCCAAGTGTCAGACCCGTGAACATATGGGGACATCTCACATTCAAATCACAATACTCTGGGTTTGATACCTAGCACCTCACACACATTCCTCTGACCCCCACGTATTGAAGGCTCCACCGTCTTTCAATAGTGTGATTGGTGATGGGACCAAGAATTTGATATATAACCCTTTGGAGATACCATGCTAAGGTCAATTATAACATCTGTCTATGCTAATCTGTTCTTCCACCGTATTGTTTCTTTTGTTTGTTTGTTTGACCTGGGGTCTCATTACATAACCCAGACTGGCTTCGAATTCGTAATTCTCCCGTGGCAGCCTCTTGAGTACTAAGATTATAATATGACCATATGTGGCCGGCATCTGCCAACTCTCTAAAAGTAAGATGAGAACCACTGCCAGTGCTCTGATAGGAAGCCCTCCAGATGTGCTGTGTGTGGTGTTTTCTATGCGGCTCTCATCAGCCTTAGATGAAACTCCCTATTCGAGCCCTGAGCTGCTGCATGCTGGGAGCACACAGCTCTAGTTCACATTATGAGGTTAGCTAGGTTTTCAACACGGGAGACCTTCATCTGTGCTCTCTTAAAAGGAAAAACTCTCTAATTAGACCTTTTCACTTCTCACAACTGTTTCAAAGCCTAAACCATTCTCTCCCTCAACTTCTATTGTGAAGAAAAATATAGGGCCTTAGTTGGGACTGACTTTATTCCTTTTACCTTTTAATCTGGAACAATCCTTTTTCCCCTCAGTCTGAGATGAAAAGCTCTGTTTGATCTTGTTAAAAATCATAGTTTCCTTCTTTAAAAAAACCCATATTTTCCCCTGTAATTGCTAAGAATCACAGAATTTAGGAAACAGGAGATAACAAGAAATAAAGTCAAAATCACATGTAACGCAGACCTGACACAGGGGCTGTGGCTACTCTCAGGTTTTCATTCTTCCCAGGAGCTTGTATATACAGGAATGGTAAGTATTTTCATAATCCAAATTATCCTGCTTAGGAAACTCTTAATAGTAGATCATGAATATTTTTGTATGACCAAAAATATTCTCCAGTGGTGAGATTTTAAGTGTTTTAAACTTAAAAATAACTAGTTTTCCCTCTTATTTTAAGAACGGAGCATGCTTATTGCATGTTATTAGAACCTACAGTTAAAAGGGAAACCTAAAGCAACAATCTGTACCCTTGCCTCCAAGATAGGATAATTGGCTGCCATCTCTTTAATATAAACCTCTAAAAACAGATGTAGTTAGGTATTCCACAAAATCTGTGATAGACAAGCATTATATCACTTAGTCCTCATAACCTACCTCCTTTTAAACGTTAGTTTGTTTGTTTATTTATTTATTTATTTGAGACAAGCTCTCTTTGTGTAGTTCAGGCTAGCCTTATATTCACTTCCCGCCTCAGCCTCCAGAGTACAGGTATTATAAGCTAGGCATCATCCCTAGCCTAAGAATCTGTATTTACCAGTGTGGAAATAAGGCCCAGAGAAGCCAGGTGGCCTGCCTTGAGCTCCGTGCTCAGCTTGGGACTTCAAGAGGCAATACCATCCTGAGGCTGCTTCCTGACTCACTGTGAGCTCCCAGTTCCAGGAGAGCATCTCTCCACATTGGTGAGAGAGCATAGCTCTCCAAGCTGCCCCTGGTCAGACAGGGAGCTTTGCTTTCTTGTGTTTTGACTTTAAATTTTTTTTTTTCTTTTCTGTACTTTGCTGCCCGTGGAACTACTTTTGTTTATGTTGTGGATGGATTCTCACTTCAGTTTTTTTCAGAAGTCTAATGGAAATGATCCAGATTTACAATTTTCATTTGTAAATAAGCTATTGCCTTGCTATTTAATATTTCTCATTTATTCAGGGATAATATTTCTCACTGTTTCCCAGGCTGGTCTGGAACTCATGAAGTAGCTCAGGCTTTCCGTGGTGATCCTCCTGCTTCAGACTCTCCAGTGCTCGGATTACAGGTATGAGCCAACATGCCAGATTTTTCTCCTCTAAGAAGCCACCTCTATTTATTTTCTTTTCTTCTTTAAAAAAACAAAACATAACAAAACAAACAAAAAAAAACATTTTGGAGACAGAGTCACTTGTAGTTCATATTGACCTTGAACTCACTATGTAGACAAGATTGGCCTTGCACCCATGATCCTCTAGCCTCTACCTCTAAAGTGGTAGGATCACAGGTGTGTTCCACCAAGAACAGCCCCATGTGACTGCTTATGCTTCTGCCTTTGCCCATCTTGTTTGGAAACTATTTTTGTTTATTACCCACTACCTATCCTGGATCTTAGAACCCTGAGATAGCTTCAAATTATCTGTACACTTGCCTGATCTGTACACCAACTGAAATCTTCTCTCAGTAACATTTACAGAGGATGTAACTGTGGCAAAAATGGAAGTTGTCCCTTAGGACTTAGAATCTACAAATGAACACAATGTTTTAGACAGGTGTGGGAGCCATTCCTGTGATGCTTCAGCGCTGGCTGTTCTCACTCAAATACTATCTCACCTGACCCTCACAGCAGCCCGGTGCTGCAGGGGCTATTTTTATCTCCATTGCTCACATGTGCCATGAAACATGGCACACCACTCAGCTTTGGGGAGAGTTGGGGAAAGTTATGAGGCAGTTCCAAGTTGATGCAACAGATACTGTTTATCATAGGGGAAGCTCAGGGCTCTGCTCTTCGCAAGAGCATTTGATGAGACCATGGGAACCAGGAAGGACTTGTGGAGAAAGTGATTTCCCCATGATCCCTGAAAGATGGTGATTTGTCTTGTTCAGATCAAATGTGGGTGAAGGCAAAAATAGTGATTAGGCTGGCACAGACTAGAGAGAGGATGGCGTGGAGACAGATGAGGGTGGGTGAAGAGATTTAAGCAGGAGAAGCAGTCGTTCAAAGGTCCAGAGAAAAGAGAAGAAAGAGATGAGTGTGGTAGTACTCATCTGTGACCTTAGCGCTTGGGATATAGAGGCAGGAGGAGCCAGAGTACAAGGCCAGCCTCAGCTGATGGAAAGTTAGAAGCCAGCATGGATTACATGAGACCCTGTCTCCAAAAATCAAGTCAAACCCAAATCAAACCAAAAGCAACACAACAGCAAGAAAAATTAAATACAAAGCAAAACAAAAACAGAAGCAAAAAGAATACCACACCCTAGACATTGAGAAGTGAAGCCTTTGAGTCCAGGGTTCAGTAGGATGGAGTAGACCAGGAAAATGCTTGGTCTGGGATAGTCAACATCACACCCAGCCTTGTGAGACATTTTACGAAAAATTACCTGCAATCTTAATATAGGAAGAGACATGGAACCAGTTTAACCAGAAGAGACATTCCTCTAGTTGGTATGTGAAGGCTGAATGTCATTGCAGCTACAGCATAGACAGAGCAAATGTTGGGGGCCTTCTGTCACAGGGAAGAGTGATGGCTGCCTTTCTCTAGAGCAGTGAGCAGGGAGTTGGGCATGCTGGAGAGCCCTGATCACTAGTTGGTAAGACTGACCTGGTCTTGGCTTGGCTGATATTTCTTGTATCAACACCCAAGGCTTTGATGAGAATATCCATGGTCAGTGGCTTAGGCTTGGCATGTGTGTTGAATATTTTTAGGTCAACTTGACACAAACTAGAATCATTTTGGAAGAGAGAACTTTGAGAAGATAGATTGCCTCCATTAGATTGGCATGTGGGCAAGCCTATAGCACATTTTCTTAATTGATGGTTATTGTAGGAGGGCCCAGATCACTGTGGGTGGTGCCACCTTGAACTGGTGGTTCTGGCTGCTTAGACATGAGCAGTCCAAAAGGAGAAAGCCAGTAAGCAGCAGTCTTCCCTGGCCTCTGAATCCACTCCTCCCTTCAGGTTCTTATCCTGCTTGAGTTTCTGCCCAACAATCATACAGTGGAGATCATTCAGCTATTAAAAGGCATAAGGTACTATCAGATGTTGGGCCTTGGAATCATGCCAGTGAAAGAAGCAAATCCCAAAATACTACACGGAAGAGGATGTCCCTGCCCTGATGTTGGTCAGTTGATGGGCCTTTGGGCTGTTTCTCCCTTTGTCTTCATAATAATGCTTCCATGAACATTCATGTAGACTTTTTCATGGGTTTATGTTTTAAAAAGTTTCACACTGCTTCATGTTCCTACCAGCAATGTTCATCAATGTTTCTTTCTCCTTAACACTCGGCAGCTGTTGGAGCAGGTGTGATGTGCTCTCTAACTGTACTTTTGAATTACATTTTTTTTCTAATGACCAATGATGTTGGGTGTTGCCGTGTGTCTATTTGATGTTTATGCATTTTGCTGCAATTCTTCTTTGATCATTGATTGTGGCAAAATACGTCTTTATAGATTTGCTCAGTTTTCACTCTTTGTATCAGGAGACCCTAGCAAAATGTAGTCTTTTGTGTGGGGCTTCATTCGCTTTGCTACTATTTGGAAGCCTTCGCCCCATTGTTGGATGGGTGAGCACTGCCTTCTACCTTCCTCTCATATAATCTTGCACTGTTCACCACATTTTATGCAACTATTCATTAGATGATAGACACAGACAGTGTTTCCATTTTTAGCAATCATGAATAATGTCACTATGAAACTTTGCATACAAGTTTCTGTGCAGATTTCTCAAAGGGACATGGTAACAGGAAATGAAATGACATTTTCATGTCCTTGGGGCACAGATCCAGAAATGAAATAGCCAGGGCCCCGGTGACCCTTGAGGAACTTCCAGTGGTTTGCTGCACTAGCCTACACTACCACCATCAATGTGCAGGGTCCTTCTCTGCAGCTCCCTCAATCCCGATATCGTCCATCTGTTGGACGTGGCCATCCTGGTGGGTGTGAAGTACATCTTGTGGTTTTGGTTTCCACTTTTCCTGATGACTAATGACTCAGAACATCTTTTCATGTGCTAATTGGCTATTTAACAATTTTCTTCTGGAGAAGTTGTCAATATAGATCAAATGAATAAATACCGATGTCGTTTGTCTTCTTTGTCTCTCCTCCCCTCCTCCCTCCTTCCCCCCCTCCCTCTCAATTTCCTCTCCACTACTTTTTTTTTTCTCATTCATGTCATAAGAAAGTTTAAAGAGCTGTGCTTAGCCTTTGCTCCTGAACAGTGGAGTGAGTCCATTTGTAGTATGAGTCTAGGCAGAGGATTTGCATGAACAGAGTTTTCCAAAAAGAAATTCCCCCACCTTCACCCATAAAATGCAGCATCTCATGAGAACACAGTTTTTCCTGAGGTTGAAAGAAGCTTCTAGAGATGAGCAAGGCCTAACCTCTCATGTAAGTCTTCCTGCAACAAACAGTTAAGTCAGGGTCAGGCCTGTAATTCCAGCTACTCAAAAGACTGAGGCAGGAGGATGGCATGTTACAGACCTGTCTGGGCTGTATCGAAAGAACAAGGGCCTCCTTAACAATTTAGTGTGACTTTGTCTAAAAATAGAAGGTAAATAAAATAATAAAAGGGGCAGCCGGACCGTGGTGGTGCCGCCTTTAAGCCCAGCACCTGGGAGGCAGAGACAGGCAGATCTCTGTGAATTCAAGGCCAGCTTGGTCTACAGAGTGAGTTTCAAGGACAGCCAGGGATACACAGAGAAACTCTGTCTTGAAAAACAAACAAACAAACAAACACCACCACCACCACCACCAAAGAGGGTCAGAGATATAACTTATGGGTCAAGCACTTGCCTTGTATGTGTGAGGCTCTGGGCTGAGATAATGCTCAGTGCTACAAAAGGAACACAATCACAATACTATACACATTCAGTGTGTGTGTGGAGGCGGGGCTGACCTTCTGGGGCAGTGTGCCATGCTTTCAGGACTGCTTTTTCCATGGAGAGTTCTTTGCTACACTGAGAACTATTTCTCTGAAGTTCACATCTTAGCAGTACCCCATAAGGAGTTCTCACACACCGTTGTGACGTTATAATACACATGAGGCCTCCGGGTATGTCTGAACACCTCTGTCCTATTAACAACCTCTGAGATTACCTCTCTCTAAAGGTAAATAGCACAATACATCTACCCATTCCTCAGACAGGATAGTTCCTACATACTGTCACCAGCACCAGCACCAGCCTTCTCTGAGGGATCCAATTCTCCCTCTCTCCTTTCTCTCCCTAAGAGGTGACTCAAGGCACAAGAAGCTAAGGTCACATTGTAAGAGCTTCAAGCCGTACTGGCTCTGTTCATGGTTGTTGCAGACAAACCATGTCTACCACCCCTCCCCAGGAACTCTGAATAAACCCAGTCTCTGTCTCTGCATACCGCTAGTCTTACGTGTAGAACTTTGTTTCACCCTTCCAAATGTCATCTCGCTGAATTTAGTTCCAGCAAGTAAGGTAATTATTGTTAATAATATTAATAGTAAGATGTCCAAAGCTGTGGTTCATTAGTATTCCACTTTGAACTTCACAAACACCCTGAGACGTAGAGACAATTACTTTCCTTACTGTATAGCTGAACAGTTGAGACCTGGTAAGGTTCATTAAGTTGCTCAGTTACACCCATATTTGCTAACTTTAAAGACATAGGCAACCTGCCAAGTGGCATGCTCCTTTGATTCTGGAGCTGGGTGTGCACAGCCCTTGGGTCACTGGCTTTGGCTTCCAGTCTGCTATTTTGGTGAATGTGGCCTCTGTGGTTTCCTACAGCATGGAAGTGTTCCAGTTACAGGGTCCTGAAGCCTCTATTGCTGCTTCAGTGTCTCTTGGCACTTTGTCTTATTGGTGTTCTATCCTGGGCTGCTTTAACACTGCACAGGAAGAAAAAATATCGAAGCCCCAAGTAACTATGCAAAAACACCCATCCTAAACTACACATTGATTTCACAGCCTGTCTGCAGGTGAGCCCCTTGTGAACAGGCATTCAGCTAGTGCCTTCCTAACAGTGTAGTCAGGTCCTCTATCCAGCATGACTTCCTCTCTTGTCCATGAGGAGAGCTTGAAGTGCTTGTCAGAAACTGGCTTTCATCTAGTGACTGTCAGTCTCATCTTCTAGATGTGACCAAAGATTGTGGACAGCTTGACATTCATGAACTCAGGCTGTGACTAAGGCCATTGTCCACGTTGGTGAACAGTCTGTGCTAAACTGTTGCCAATTATAGGAATGCTGAAGGTCTTGTCCTCCTCTTCCCTGGCTTTCTAAACAGTCCCTGTAGTAGCATTTTGTTTAATCGCCACAATAATAACAACACTTCCAGAGCCAGCTTGACTGAGCTCTGGTGCTGTTGTAGGTATTCAACATGGAGTAGCTCATTAGGGAAACCAATGCTGTCATCTCCCTATTTCCAGGTTAGGAAGTGGGCTTTGAGAAGCTCTGGGACTTTTCCAAAGATCACCCCAGGCCACAGGGCTGAGGAGTATAGACTCCTGATTGGCACTAGAATTAATCTCCCCTCTCCTCCCCCCTCTTCCTTTCCCCTCCCCTCTCCCCCCCTCTCCTCCTCTCCCCTCCCCTTTCCTCCCTTCTCTTCCTCTCTCCTCCCCTCCCCTCCTCTCTCCTCCTCTCCCCTCCCCTCCTCTCCTCTCCCCTCCCCTCCTCTCTCCTCCTTTCCCCTCCCCTCCTCTCCTCTCCCCTCTTCCCCTCCTCCTCTCCTCTCCCCTCCCCTCCCCTCCTCTCCTCTCCCCTCCCCTCCTCTCCTCTCCCCTCCTCCTTTTCCCTCCCCTCTCCTCCCCTCCCCTCCTCTCTCCTCCTCTCCCCTCCCCTCCTCTCCTCTCCCCTTTCCTCCTCCCCTCCTCTCCCCTCCCCTCCCCTCCCCATCACTCTCCTTTCTTCTCTTCCTATCTCTCTTCTCTCCTCCCCATCTCTGCTCTTTTCAATTCTCTTCTGTCTCTTCTCTTTTCTCTTTCTCTACTTATATTTCCCCTTTCTCCCTCCCTCTCTCTTCCTTCCCTTTTGCCCTTCCCGGAAATCAGTGAGAGTCTACCCTTCTCACGCCCTGTACACCCATGGGCATTTATTGGTCTCTCTTCCAATCTCAAGACACTTGAATGTTGTTGTTGAAGGCCTGTGGTTTACCAGTTGACTGACCTGGGGTTTCTCCAGTTTCCTCAGCTTTGAGTCCGGTGTTTCCCCCAGAGGGATCCAGCTCTGAGGACCCAGAGCAGTGGGCAGTGTAGACATTTGTATGTGAAAAGTAATAAAGTTATGGGCCTTCCTAGGATTGCAGAACCCACCCTGGCTCTCTAAACCCTGCCCCTTCAGCCTTGTACCAGCCTGCACTGGGAACAGATTCTGTTTCTCCTCCACAGTCATCAGTCCTTTCTTGCCATCCTCAGACTTCCCCTCAGCATCACAAGTATCTTACCTCTCCAATGGAGAACAGTTGAACTGTGCTCTCCCCTCCAATCATCCCCAAACCAAATTGTTTTATTTTTATACCTACTATGTGCAGCAGGGCTCCAGATACCAGGAGAGCAGTGCGTGTGTGCGTGTGTGTGTGTGTGTGTATGCACGTGCACACACACACACACACACACACACACACAGCCTCCTCTATGACTATTTTGAGAAGAAAGTTAGGTCACATTTTATCTTAGCAGCAATATATTCTTTAATGAGTTTTGTAACTGCTTCCCATAAACACTTTTATATCAGTGAGAAAAGGGTCCAATTAGAGGCTGTAAACAGATTTCTTGGCTGCAATTATCCCTCGAATCTGTCAGTGGGCCCGAGTCTGCAGAACCACTAGTGATCCTGACACTCCGTGTCTGTCTCAGTTCCTCATCAGCAAAATGAGGGGTTGAGGCAGGTGGTCTCCAGGGTCCTGTTTCCATCCACCAGACAGCACAAGGCTGCAGGGAGCTCGCCATGCTGCGCTCTGACAGGATGAGCAAACTTCTCATCTTTGTTCTCCACTTCTTCACAGCACACAGCCCCCTTCCAGTGTGCATTCCCATGGCTCTGGAAAATGAGCTCGCCTAAGTTTCTCAAGCCAGAGGAGCACCTCCACAGCCATGGCTCTGATACCTGAAACCTGGCAACAAGGACAGCTGTTCCAACCTGTGTGCTCCACACACAGAATTAATCCAGCACTAAAGCAGGAAGATTGCCAGTTCCAGCCTAGCCTGTGGTTAGGTGCAAGGTTCTAACTCAAAAAATACCCAAGTAAACCAAACCAAACCAAACCAAACCACTAACACCAACATCAGCACCAGCACCAACACCAATACCAATATCAGCATCAACACCAACATTAACACCAACATAGCACTAACACCAACATCAGCACCAACACCAATATCAATATCAGCATCAACACCAACACCAACATCAGCACTAACACCAACATCAGCACCAACACCAACATTAACACCAACATAGCACTAACACCAACACCAATATCAATATCAGCATCAACACCAACACCAACATCAGCACTAACACCAACATCAGCACCAACACCAACACCAACACCATCACCAGCATCAGCACCAACACAAGAAGAACAGTCCAAACTCTGCTGGGTTTCTTCAAAGATTGCAGAGATATCCTGTTGAGGTTTCACTTCTTGTTAGGGAGACATGCCTTCCGGCAGTCAGTAATTTAAATGAATACTTAAGCCACAAGGGAGGAAGGCACCAAACTAGGATGGAGGATGACAGTCATGGGTGGAGAGTGATGGGTCTGAAGCAGTCTCTCGGCCGGTTCCTGAGAGCTGCTCAAAGGCCTCATCATGAAGAACAAGTAATATGTATATATAGAGAGCTCTTACATGTACCGGTATTCCGCCTCTTAGCCCTCTTTGAAGGATGATACAGGGATATACTGACTTGGACATAAATTCATTTCATAGCCAACTCTACTGGGAGCCAGGCACAGCAAAGCATTCCTGGGCTCACCACTTGGCCCACCACTTGGCCCTCTTCTTCTGACTGGATCACGTAGGTTCACCTGGCAGTGCCAGACCTTGGCTCATGACTCTGTCTCCATCTCCCATTTAGGGAAAAATAAACATAGGATGAGCTTCTCACATAATGTGACTCCATCCTGCATAGTTGCTGGAAGGAAAGCCTCCTGGTCTCGTAGCTGAACAATGGCAGTGATTACCGTGATTAAATCAATCAAGTCCAATTTCATAATCATCCAATGTAGCATTCTCGACTCCATGGGCTCTGATGTGACATGTGCCAACCCAGCTGTCTCATACAGGGATCAAAAACAGCATTAAACAAAACATTTGTGGGGGAGGGTTAAAGGTTTTCAAAAATGTACTTCCATATTAATAAGAACAAGGAGGCTCAATAAAGCTCCATGGAAATTTAGTTTAATGACAGTGGGGTAACTCATAATTCCTGGTGGTGACTGACTTTAGTAGCTCACCCATGAAAAATGTACTCACTCTATTTTGTTTAATGAATGTTTTATTGTTCATATACCAGGGAAGATCCTGTCAGCTGAGAAAGTCACTGCCAAGCACTGTCCTCTGAAGGCCCTAATGTAATAACACAGACGATGTGCAACTGCGGTAAAAGAAGGGGTTGTCAAGATGTCTGGACGGTGAGGCTGCAGAGAGCTGCGTGTGAATCTAGCTGATCACCAGCTGACTGATGCTACAGGCCTCCCAGGCCAGATCTTGGCATACGCCATCTCTCAAGATGTAGAGAGAGAGGGGGGAGCTTTCGGTAGAAATAGGATGGTCAGCCCTCACTGTCAACTTGCCTGGACTCAGAATCAGCATGACACACATGGCAGCTGTGCGTGTCTCTGAGGGTGTGTCCAGAAAGCTTGAATGGAGGAGGATGATCCACCTGAATGTAGGTAGCATCAGCCATGACACTGGATCCTAGACTGAGAAAAGTAAGTTGAGCACCGACATTTACCTTCCCCACTCCCCTCTCTCCTTCCCAGCTGCAGGTGCAATATGATAGCTGTCTCGCTCTCCTGCCACCATGCTTTTCCCATGATGGTGGACTGTACCCCCAGATAGTGAGCCAGAACACATTCTACCTGTCTTATGTTAACTTTGTCAGGCATTTTATCATGGTAGTAAGAACCGTGCCGAGACACATGAAGCTTGGTCTCGGAGCCTCTACTTCTGTGTACTTGAAAAGAAGTTGCATTGGAATCAAATGGGAAGTGGTGATACGCTCCTTCTCATACTTTGGCCCAGTTGCAGACCATGCCTGTGGGAGGCAGCTGTATCTCTATGAGGTAGTTGCAGGCCATGCCTGTGGGAGGCAGTCTTCTAGTTTCAGTTGTATGTGTGTTTCAGAGTGCTCATTTCCTTCAGTTGTAATAATCATCTGAGATTCTGGAAAATTCTAGAGTTTGAAATCCTTGCAAGACATAGGAAAATGGGTGTGTCTGTCTGTAGCTGCTCTTTTACTACTTTGTGGGTTCTTCTTTTTTTACCAACATTTATCCCCCTGTTTTCACCCCCTATCAGTAGATAGGAGAGAAAGAAGGAGGGGGAGGCAGAGAGAGAGAGAGAGAGAGAGAGAGAGAGAGAGCGCTTTCTCCTTGTTTCTTCTTTGAGAACAACTACTAACAAATCACAACCAACCCTCTCCCTTTAACGACCAAGCACCCACCCACCCTCTACCAGGGCTTTAGCATAAACCCTCTGAAAAATTCTCAGAATGCCAAAAGCCATACAATCTCAGAAGCTATCTGCAGCTGGCAAGTCTATGCCTCTGTTAGAAAATCAAACTAGTGAGATCAAAGTAAATGGAGCACACTGTCTACTTAGCACAGGGACACAAAGGGAGAAAAAATAAAAAGAAAAGTTTAAAGACATGAAAGATACAGAAAAGAGCTGAGTGTGATGGCTGAGGTAGGAGCAGGGTTGATTCAAACCAGCTTGGTAAAGTTCTGAGAACAAACAGAGTTCAGAATTTATCACGGACTCTAGGGTCTTAAAGACAAGAATAAGAATTCAACTCATAAGATAAGGAAGAGTTTTAACACCCTTCATCAAAGATATACAGATAGAACATATAAACATATAAAGAGATAGCGCAGGGGCTAGCGAGATGGTTGTCTGTAAGGGCTTGCTGCAGAAGCATCCACGGAAAAAGCTGGCTGTGATAGTGTGTGTCTAAATTTCCAGTTCTGAGAGGTGGTAATAGCAACTCACTGGCCAGTTCAATGGTGAGCTCTGGGTTCACTAAGAACTTTTCCTCAAAGAAATAAGGTAGACAAGGACACTGACCTTTGGCTTCTACATATATGCACATGCGCATACAAGAGCACATACAGACATGTACATACATCATACATACATAGACACATAAATGAATTTATTGTTGTTAGTAATTTGGAAACAGAGTCGAGATAAGATGGGATACTACAACAGAAATAAAAACTACCATCAGTGTAAAGTGTTGGCAAAGACACTGCTGGTGGGAATGGCAGCGAACGTGGCTGCTCCAGGGGCCAGGTTGACATGCTCCTCAAACCAAACATTCATTCACCCACCAAACACATGAACACCGATGATACAGAAAGAGAATTTCTATCTGTATTAAAAACCTGAGGAGTGTTCCTATTTTTATTTGCAGTGGTAAAGAACATGCCACCCTACAAATGTCCTACAGTAGGTGAATTGCTAAACAAGATATATCCAACCAGAGAGTGGATATGGAAGGAGGGAATCTGGACATCAAACAAAGCAAGGAGATCCTGAGAGCCACACGCTGAGTGAAAAAAGCCAATCTCAAAAAGACATCTGCAGTACCATAGACTTACACCATAGCCTCAAAATCAAGACATCCTTAAACCAATTAAGCTGTCAGAGATGAGCACAGTGAGTGAGTCTGGGGGAAGTGGTGGGTAACTCTGAAGGTGTCCAAGGAGGGGTTTCTTGGGAATATTCTGTATTTTATTTGTGTTGGTGGGTACAAGTTGGCATCTGCACATCTATGAAACAGCATCCTACTGTGTACATCTCTACCTATATCTACACACAGAGACACACACACCTACACAGACACACCCACACCTATACCCTCACAGACATAAATGCAGAGATATCCATACCTACACACACACACACACACACACACACACACACACACACATCCGTATACCTATACAGACATCTAGCCTTTCTTCCACTTCTACACAGATGTACATACACATAGACACTTTGTGTCAGTGTCGGCTTTTAGGTTTTCCACAGATGTATAACGTATAGTCATGTGATAAAAGGCTCATGAGATCTCTGCACTGGTTTTGCAACTTTCTGTGAACGTAAAATTATTACAAAATAAAAGTTAGAAAAAGAAAGCATGAGGGGACTGGGCATGGTTTGCACTTGGGAGGCAGAGGCAGGAGGGTCAGAAATTCAGTATCCTCAGCAATGTGCTGAGTCGGAGACTGGCCTGAGCCATAGGAGACTCTTGTTTATCCTGGATAGTTTTATGCCAAGTGGACCTAAGCCAAAGTAGGATGTGGCTGTAGGAAGGCAGCCCTGTATTTTTTTCTTCGAATTGCTACAATTAATTAATGATTTATTGGGAGTGCCAGTCTTTGTACTCATTGAAATCCCCGCGCAGGTGGTCCTGAGTTCTTTAAGAAATCAGGCAGAGCAAACCATGAGGAGCAAGCCAGTAAGCAGTGCCCCCTGCCCCTCCGTGGCCTCTGCATCTGCTCCTGCCTCCAGGTTTCTGCCCTGTTTGAGTTCCTGCCCTGGCTTCCCTCAATGAACTGTGACTTGGGATATGTAAGCCAAATAAACCCTTTCTTCCCCAAGTTGCTTTTGGTAAGAGTGTTTCATCACATCAGTAGTAAACCCTAACTAAAACACCACCTTTAACTAGAAAGGATGACGGAAGGTAAGAGGCTTTGGACCACAGATGAAAGACACGTTACCCAAGGGCACAGGAATCCTTGGAAGAATCGGCACAGATGTATAAGATTACAGTCTATGTCCTTAGTCCTTTCTGCAACTTGCTTTTTTCTCTTAATGGTGGCAGTTCCATACAGGGTTTGTTTTTTTGTTTGTTTGTTTTTTTTTGTCTTCTCAGAAACATATCTTCTGTATTAGCATGCTCATATCAGTGTGTAAATCCACATCTGCACTCATGCACACGGGTGTCAGTTCCATAAAGGGATGCAGAGAATTCTGTGTTTATCTAAGCCCCCCTGGTTGTTATCTGGAGAGTTGAGACTACCACCATTTTAGAGAAGGCGTGGGCATCATCTTTCCTTTTAATTGCTACATGAGGCATATTGGCTACACATGGTAGTCTGTGGGAGGGGTTTGAGAACCGGAGAGAATCTGCACACTGTCTGCTGTGGTCACCATGACAACCAAAGGATGGCTGCAAGACAGGAGTAGAGAAGCCTGCCCAGTGCAGATTGGGAGCTCCAGTTATCTCCAGTCTGCCTCCACCAGAGCAGGACTGATGGAGGTCTTCAGAATCCACCTGAAACCCTCTAGCCAAGTGCAACTTCAGGCTCCCTAATCTTTGGGCATCACTCTCCACAGCATGAGGTTTTCACATCGATCACATGGCCAGGCAGATTGACATCACCTTTTTACATCTGTCTGCTCATAATCTCCTGTCTTGACTTTATGGCGCTGTAATGGGCACTCAGCAGCTGCTTTTGCTCACCCACAGTGTAACTAAAAGTCATCACCTATGCCTTCATTCTGTGTCCATCCCTTAACCTTGGTTCAGGCTTTTGATAGAACCCACATGAGCATGATAATCACTAACACGTGTATGTCTGCCTAACCTAGTTCAGTGCCACTTCAAGAATGAAGGTACTGAGATTAAATCATTGTCTTAAACTTGAAGTCACCTTGGATCCAAGGAAGAGCAGAGTCAGGATGGGACACAGTCCTCAGCCCTCCCCCTGCCCCAGGTGAGGGCAATTATCCACAACAGCAAAGCCACACTCTGGAGTAGAAGTGATCACTTCCCAAGACCCATTTTGTCCCCCTTCAGAAGTAGAGCTGAGACAATGATGAGGCCTTGAACAGGGCTGGATGATTGACTAGACCTCTACTCCCTGCCCCCTTCAGTTCTTTGTTTAAAACTAAAGCTCATGTCTGTACCCAGAGCTGGACTTGAATGACTGGTCTCTTCTGTTCTTCCCAATGTCACTTGATCTCTACTTGTCTCCATTTCTTGGCTCTTTAATTGGCTGTTGGGATGGCTGGACAAGCCCTACCTGTTGAGAGAGCCGGAGCCAAGGTTCTTACTCTAGAGCTGCATTTACAGTACCCATTTTAGCATGCCCCTCACTTCTGTTTTGAAGTAGTTGGGTGGCGCTAAGGGTTTCCCACATACAAGGCAAGTGTATTCCCCTGGGCTGGGCCCTCAGCTCCTTAACTGCTCAGAATCAACCCTAGCAAACAATTGAAAATTTTCTTTTCTCCCATTTTTCCCAGACCATACATATTACCTTTAACCAATAAAAAGTCTTAGGCCCATGGCCTAAGTTTAGCCAGGCTAAACTGTGATATTATACACTTGAAAGGAGCTGGTCTCTCAGGTCTGTGTCTTCTCATTCCCGTTCTCCCTGCCCTCCTTGCAGACTGGGTCGTCTCTTTCTAATTAGCCTCTGGTACCTCTAAACTCTCTCTTCTCCAAACCATAATTTATGTCATGAGAAGAGTCATCCTAAAATAGCTTGTTACTTATCTCTTCTGGAAGGCCTTTCCTGGCCACACACAACCTATAATTTTAAGTACAGGCAACAAAGCAGTAAACTAAAACCTCCACTTGCAAGATGTTCTTGCTGTCCTTCTGCTGAAGATGGTCAAGGTTATCTTGCCCTCAGATCAGGTTTTCTTCTGCCACACCCAAGGGCAACCTCAAGGGCAGCTAGCCCTGTGGCTGGAGACTGAGGGCTAGGGCTCAGCCTCTTTGGACTTCCCATTTTACTGGCACAATGAGATTCTCTTAGCGGTGCCTCATTTGGTTGCTCTGTGGGAATGCTAACATCTAAGTGCTAAGACAACACCTGTGCTGACAGCATAAAATAACAAAAGGGCTTTTGAGGCTTGGAAAGCTCAATGTGAGTCTCCAGACCTTGGCTCTGAGAACAGCCCAAGGTAGAATTGAAGTCTACATGTTTGGCTTCAAGTGAACTCTATTGCCCAGGATGGCCACCAACTTGCAGTAATCCTCCTACCTTGGCCCCCTTAGTGCTGGGACTATAGGCATGGCCCACCATCACCATACCCTCTTTGCTAATTACTGAACGGTGTCTAACCTGTGTGTGAGAGCGTGAACAGGAAAGCACATCACAGAGAATCCGAAGTGTCAATCCTTACACCCAACCTTGGTTGAGGTAGAATCAGAGTCTCTGTCTGTCCATTTGTCTGTCTCCGTCTTTCTGAGATCGCCCTCCAGAGTGTTGGGATTAAAGGCGAGTGCCATCATGTCTGGCCAGAGCGGAGTCTCTTGATGCTTACAGCTGTGCATACCAAGCTGGCCAGCCTTCGAGCTTTCAGGGACTCTCCTGTCACTGCTTCCTATGCCTTATAGGAAGGTCAGGATTATAGAGCTTGCCGCTGTGCCCAGCTTTACATGAACCCTGAGGATTTGAAGTCAGGTTCTCATGCTTGCATAGTGAGCAAATGATTATTTGATGAGCCATCTTTCGGGCCCCTCCCTTGTCTTTTCACCCACTAGGGACTCCATAAATACTGACTCTGTTTACTAAAATATATTGTACTAGTTGTAGGATTCCCTTCCATACACTGTTCCCTGGGCTGGAATAGCTTCTCTTTCAACAAGCGTCCCTCCAAATTACTTTCCTAAATTTTTATGACACTTTAACTGCCTATGAAACTCTCTGGTGCTGGTCATACCCTGTCTTGTACTGTAACTTGTCTTTTTTATGTGCTCTGTTTTGTCAGCAAAGCTGTATGTCTATTGTGGGCAGATGGTGCCTGTCTTAACAGTTCTCCATGTTCACCATAGGGAGCACGGAGGGCTCTTTGCCCAGAGCAGATTTTCCTCAAATGTCTGCTGACTGACAAACAGGAATAGAAGCAGCTAGAAATGGACAAGGTAACTCTGTCTTATACTTTCATCACTTCAGGGAGCCTCTTGGGAGCTGAAGGTAACATAAGCTAAGGCTTGAGTGTTCATGTTCTCCAAAATTCCTGTTGTAACCCAGTCCCCAGTGTAACATTGTCAAGGAGTGGGGCCTTGATAAGGTCATCTAGCCACAAAACTTGCACACAGTGAGTGAGTTCTGACTTATAAAAGAGCTCACGAGAGGGAAGGAAGGAACTAATGAGGCTACCAGAAGCATGGAGACAACATTGAAGGTGCGCCATTTTGGAAGCATAGATCAGGCCTTTATCAGACATCAACCTGCCAATACCTTGTTAATGGACTTTTAAATAAATTATTATTTTATAAGCCAGTCTCCTGTATTTTGTTGTTGCAACACAAACACACTCAGACAATTCACATCCCCAGACCTTTCTTTGTGTCCACTCCACACTTGGTTTCTGCAGTGTAGAGAGAGTATCTAAAACTGAGCTAGCTCTATTCTTTCCTGTACATTGAAGGTAACCTAGAGCCACATCCCTTTTTTCTTCCCCAAACTTGGACTCTTAAACCAGGAGGTGGACAGAAGAGACGTGTACAGAGACACAATTCCAACAGAGATTAACCTCAGGCTGGGAGGTGGCCTACGTCAGTTAGTCTTGTGATACACTAACATTAAGCTTCCAGAATTAGTCAGATTCATCCATGTAAAAGCAGTCCTTGGCAGGAACAGGCCTTCCTCATGAAGCACTGTCTTTGAGGCAACCAACAGGTCCATAGTCAACCATAAGTTCCAGGCAACCTCCCAGAGAGAAAGGAAGCAGGTTAGTGAAGTAATGCAACTCTATTCTCTAATGTAGTGGGCTGGCCTGATGCTGTTTGTATTCTAATGCTAATTTGCACCCCCCCCCCAAACTGATTGCCCCAGAGACAAGAGAGTCTGCAAGTAGTTGCTAGCTAAGTGACCCTGCCCTAGTTAATTATAATTGGTAAATAAAGGTGTCAATAGCTAATAGTTGGGCAGAAAAGACAGAGGTGGGGTTTTGTAGACTTGGGGAAGGAGAGGAGAAGAACAAGCAGGAAGAGAAGAAAAGAGACGCCATCATGGGTTACAGGTTAAGGGAGTGTGGCCCTGACAGTTGCCCAGTTGGAGTTAAGAGCAGCCCAGGTGGGACATAGTAAATAGTAAGTAATAGCTCAGGGTTAGTGATAGGAAAGTCGATTGTAACAGCATGGGGAGAAGGCAGCTGATCAACCATTGTGCTGTTTAAGGCTTACTGAAAATATACAGGCTGTGAGTGTGTCTTTCATCCAGGAACTCAATAATCAAAGGTGGGGCAGAAGCCCCAGGCTGGCATTTTAAATATTTTCTATAACATCTACAGGACTGCTGCCCTGTCAGCAACCTTTTTCTGTAGGATACTTCTTATAATTTTTTGGATTTATGTTATTATTCTGAATGTGTGAATGTTTTGCCTATATGTATGTTTGTGTACCATGAGCATGCCTGGTGGCCTTCGGAGATCAGATGAAGGTGTCAGGTTCCCTGGAACTGAAGTTCAGAAAGTTGTGAGCCACCACATGGGTGCTGGGAATAAAGCCCAGATATTCACATGAGCAACAAGTTCTCTTAACCACGGAGCCAACTCTACAGCTCATGTATGGCTGTTTCTATAATCTGTCATGGGCAGCATAGATTTTGTTCTGAAACTAATCCAAAGGGACTCAGAGAGGAACCACATTTGCAAATAGATCATTGCAGATTCAAATGAAATATTACTGGAATGGATTGCTTTCCTACTCAAATATGGCTGACGTCTTCACAAGACAACACTGAGACAAAAGGAGAATGCCATCGGAACATAAACACAGAGATGAATTACACACATGTCTATAAAGCTGTGAATATTAAGGCTTGGTGGGCATTGCTAGAAGCCACCAGAAGAAGCCAATTTTACTGAGCCTAAGATTCCAGACTATCTCCTGGAACGGCACACATTTTGCCAGCAACCAAGTATGACAATAGGAAAGAGTTACATATTATGGCTCACATAGACATTAAAATATAATGCAGCCATGAAATGGATGCTTCTAGAGATTTAAACATTGTTCCTGAACATTACTAGAAAAAAAAAAAACAATTTTAATAAATTCTTCTGGATCCTGTGTGATACCAGCTCTGTAGAGAGTAAGCAAGTCTTCAGTGAGCTGGGAATGTAGCTTATGCCTATTATCTCAGTACTGAGAAGACTGATGAGGACCATTGTAGGTTCAAGAACTTTTTGGGCTATGGACTGAGACTGGGCCAGCCTGAGCAACAGAGTGAGATCTACAATAAGCACATATTCCTTTGTGTGTGGATGCCATTTAATTGTAAAAAAAGGTAAATGTTTCATTTAAAGAGAGGATATGGGACTTCAGGGAGGCCACATTCATCTTTCAAAATACAGGTCTAGCTGAAGCACTGAACACTTAAGACCAGAAATATATCTCCAGTATGGAAATAAAGCACAGTCTTTTCACATTTAATGTTCAAATGTAAGAAAACTCAGAAAATTGTATAAACACCTTCCCTTTTTAAAAAAGGTCCTTATCTGCTAGCGTAGAACATTTTTCTTTAATTAAGCTTTTTCGTTTTTCAAAGAAATGGGTTTCGCAATGGCCCCCCTCATCTCCTTGTATCGCTGGTTTCTTCCGCCTCAATTGCTCTCTTCTTCTTTCTTGCCATGTACATTCTACAGTTCTCTGCCATCCCTCTGTCTTAAAGCCTCTTCTCCCTCCTCATAGTCCCCTTTCTGCTACAGGAAAATAAAACTGAACATTCCAAGATATAGGCACATTCAAGGACTTTCTGGGACTCCACCAACACAGGAAACAATTGCTCATATTGGCAAGCAGATTGTATGAAATTAAAATGCATTTATACAGCAAAGGAAACCATCAGCAAGGCAAAGAGGCTGTTTACAGAATGGGAGAAAAATTTTCACCAACTGTGCACTGGGTAGGACATAAATATCTGGAAGTTATAAAGAAGAGCACTTTTGACAAAAAACAAAACAACACACACACACACACTACATAGAAAGAAGAAGCAAGACTTAGTTCCATGTGCATCCTGGAGGGAGGGCAGCCATCATCAGGCTGAGAGAGTGCCTTGGAATTTTGCACTCAACTTGCTATTGAGAGCCCACTTACTCAGTTCGGAAGCCATCGGCATGTAAAAGAAAATTGTAAGATTTGTTTTTCTGAGTCTGGTGTTTTTCATCTAAGAGTGGGCAGGGGAGCCGGAGAGGCTGATGGGAGATATGTGCTATGAACAAGGAGAGGTACAGTTTGGAGGAGGAAAGAGGTAAAGCAGGAGATGGGAGGGTAAGGGGATGGCAGTGGGGAGACAATGAGAACAAAGAAGAATGTTACGCATGGGTTCAAATACCACAGTGGGACATTTCTTTATATGCTAACCAAACATTAATTTTAAAGCTTAAAGAAAAATATTTTTTAAATGAACTGGGATGACGTGTAAACGCCCAGTAAGTGTTACAGTTTCTTCTGGTTCAAGAATTTCATAGCAATGAAATAGCTCTCAGGGACTTTTGACATGAGGAGGCCCCAGTTGGAGTGGTGACAGTTGGGAGCTGACATGAATGGCACCTGCTGGGGGAAGCACCAGCTGTAGAGAGATCTGTGTGCTTACAAAGGATTTCCCTGTTTGTGAGCTACCTTCCCATCTCCAGCTCTTGTGTGTAATTGGCTTTCCCACATTCTCTATCACTCTTTAGGGGGTAATGATGTGTTAAATTGAAGCTTCATCTTCTGCCGCCCTGTACACTTCTAGAGTCTGGCTGTTTTTCTGTACAGAATGAACTGAATCTTAACCTTGTGAAAGGAGATTGTGTGCGACATGCGCTTGCAACAAGTGGATGAGCCTTGAACAAGTGAGGCAGCTGAATGTTGAAACCACGTTCACACAAGACAGATATGAATGTAACCAGCCCTGTTGACTCTGCATGCCACTTCTGGGCTCTGCTGGTTATGTCATTTTTGCTCTGGCTGTAAATATTTCCCAATTATGCACTGAGGCAGCATGCTCAATTACTTGAGGTTCAGATTGCTATCTGATTCTAGAATTGTAAAATGATAATAACACCCACAAAATGGCTGGACTTGGTAGTGCATATCTTTAATCCTAGCACTGGGGAGGCAGAGGCAGGTGGATCTCTGAGTTTGAGGCCAGCCTGGTCCACACAATGAGTTCCAAGACAACCAGGACTATGTTGAGAGACCCTATCTCAAAATGAAGAAACAAACCCACAAAATTACATAGTTGTCATTTTGTCTATTTTTAAAAATAATTCTTGTTATATAACCCAGTGAAGCCTTGAAATTTCAACCTTCCTGCCTCTGCTTTTTAGGCACCAGAATTATAGGTGTGTGTTAGCATACTTGGATTAACTTTAAATGTTAATAGTGAGATATCATCGTTTTTTGCTTTTCTGATGTCTTATACCTTATCTGTATGCTGCTGAGACCTTCAGTTCTCTCCTTTCCCACACAATCTATACTTGGGGGAACCAAAGAAGCAACCTACAAAGGGCTGACTGGGTATGGAATGAAACAGCTTTTTCCCTGGCTTTTAGACCTCATATGACCTTGCTTCTTATGCTTTGAAAAGACACACTGTATATTGTCCTATGGGAGACTGTGCTCTCCCAATCCTCCCCAAGCCACACCAGTAAGCCTACACCACCAGGTAAAACTGCATCTACCTTACACAGGAGTCTTCTGTTTTGAAAAGGTCCCAAGAGGGTTAATATGAATGGGATCTTCTTCCTGTAATCAGGTGGGTAAGAATTAATACCAGTGGTAGGAATTCCTCAGGCTCTGCTTTGCTGGAGAAGGGAAAGACTGGCTCTTAGGACTTCCCTACATCATGATAGGACCAGACCTAAAGGAATGGGTCTATCTGTCATTTTTATGATGAGTTTTAATTCTGAGTCTCAAGTCTAGTGTGAGTGCTAGGACACAAGCTGTCAATATAGCATGAAGATAGGAATTTCAGGTTTTTAAAACAGATAATGCAACCCCAACGACCATGTAGCCATGGGCCAGCTCAGTAAGTGACCCCTCACTCGGCCACCTCAGAAACATCACAGAAACTAAATGAAGGTGTGCAAATGAAGCATCTGGCACATAGTAGGAACTCAATAAACCATGCTGCTGTTGTCTAGCACGAAGCCATGTTTTGGCAACTGATACAATGCTATAAACAGAGGGAAGAAGCAGGGAAGGCAACCCAGACCCACAACAGGTGCTCCAGGAGCAAACGTTCCCGAGAAGAGGTTTTGGGGAATCCAGTCCCAAATAGTTCCTTGGCCTCTAGGAATCAATGAAACCCAAGCGTGCCTTTGCTGTTACTGCTGGTACTGACACCAAGGAGCTGCTAAGAGGCACTTTGAAGTTTTCTCCCATCCGTTCTGCCTACACGCAGGGATTTGTGTTTAATAAGGAGCTTCCTAGTTTCTCTTTTCTCTCTTACTAACACTGAGTCAAAGTGAAAGCACCTGCTTGTATTAATGACGACAGCACTCTAATTTACCGATATGCACAGAACATGGATCTATACACTTATAAATTTAGTTTGTATGTGGGTGGGCTCATGCCGTAGTGCACATGTGGAGGTCAAAGGCTGATTTGCAGGAGTTAGCTCTTTTCTTCTCCCATGCGAATCCCAGGGGTAGAACTCAGGCTGTCAGGCTTGGCAAGAGTTCTTGCTTGACAAATCATCTCATTAGCCCATAAATCGATTCTTTAAAAATAGTATTATATACTCCGTGGTGTGTGAAAATAAGGGTCTAACTAAGCCTGTGGTTGTCCTCCCTTCCTTCTCCTCTTGCGCTTGACACAAATGCAACTATTGATTATGACTTAGGAAAATAATCAGCTCTTCACATCTGTGAGGTACAGCCAAATGGGGGGTGGTAGGGACACAAACTGAGCCAGGCCTGTTGGAGCACAGGTACAGGCAGGACTAAGAGCTTGTCACAGGAGTCACTGGATGCTATGGATGCACCTTTGAATTTTGTATTTAACATTCTAAAGTTACATTTACATGTATATGTGTGTGTGTGTGCATGACTTGTGGGGATGAGCACATGTATAGTGGACAGATGACAATTTTCCGGAGTTATTTCTATTCTTGTACCATGCAGGTCCCCTTTGGTGCAACTCAGGTCAGCAGGCTTGGTGGCAGACATCTTTATTGACAAAACCATCTTTCCAGTCTGCAGTGTCTTAAAACAGAGTCTCACTCAGTAACCCAGGCTAGCGTAGTACTCATTATGTAATCTAGGTTAGCCTTAAACTCATGACAATCTTGCCTTAGCTTCTGACATGCTGGGATTCCAGGTGTGATCCATCACAGTACCTCTGCTCTGACACTTCTTCCATACTTTAGCCTACCTCCTGACTTCTAATCACACCAGAGTGCATATCCCTGGGCCAGCAGTGTGGGAGGGAGAAGCAGAGTGAATTGGCCAGGCCCAGAGGTGTGCAGAGCAAGCACACAGCCTTTCCCAGGGCCTCTGAATGGCCAAATTCATTCCCTGTTCCAGGCTTCTATTGAAGATAGCTCCACTTCCCTTCCCTGTGGGATAACTTTCTCCACCTCTTTAGGAGATACAAAACCAGGGCTGACTCCCAAATACTTGGAATTCTTTTCTCTGAGCTGCACTGACTTAGCTCCGCTCTAGTCAAACAAAAGGGCGTAGGATTTGGATTCGTCCCAACAAGGTTAGAAAGAATTTTATCTTGGGATAAGGCTCTCAATGGCTGCTCTCTGAGACCTGGGGGCCCAGTGGCTTCTGAGAAAGCAGAAAGCACTTATCAGCCAAACAAATATTTTCCCAGCTTCCCTCCCAGTGGAGCCACAATGGAGTCTACCACGAAAGCCCGAATAGATGCTTGCTTACCCTGTACACCCTCTGCCTTAAGGAAGGGGTTCTGAAGTTAGGAAGGAAATAGATAAGATTGAAACCGAATGTATGGAAAGACTGTCACTCTGCTGCTGTTGTCCGAAGACTCCCTAGCAGGGTCTTCACTCTCTCTGCAGTGGCTGTAGAATGAAGGGTATCCATGCATAGTGAATGGATTGTGTCCCCGGCCTGCCCTTGTTTAGCTTTGTGTCACATACACCCAGGAATGTTTGGTCTTCGTGATAATACCATAGACTCTGAGTCATATTGCTTAGGATCCAACCCCTGCCTCCAGCTTACTAATTGTGCAATCCTGGGTAAGTCATTTGAGCTCTGCGCCACAGATTTGTAATCTGTAAAATATAGAACACAGAAGCATCCACTTCATTGGCTTGTTGGAATCACTCAATGAGATGGAACTTGTAAGAGGCTTAGAAGCATTTCTGGCACCCAGTAAATGCTTAGCAAATGGAATTTTTTCCTCTTAGCTCAAGCCCAAGCATGGAAGGGGATTCCCTTGTCCCTCAGCATTACTGGAACAGAAAACTGGGCAGAGCTGTCTCTAGCCTGTGGCTCAGCCTCCACCATGGAATGTAGGGCCCAGTGAAAAGAACCCCAACCCAGGGCTTTGTCTCAATGTCACCCTTTACAAGATTAAGAGGGCTTTAGCAATTTCTAACTTCTAAAAAGATTTAGGTTTTTGGTAACAAAAGGAAAATATACTTGTGATAAAAATTCATGTACTACTTACTAACATTTACAAAATGAAGACAAAATGCCTCGAAAGCTGATTTTGTACAGAGAAAAAGAAAAGTTATGGGTTTGTGTGTTGCTGTTCCTTCCAGGAGGACTCAGATTCTTTGAGCTCTGCTGTCTACTGGAGCAAAAGGAATTATCGAGTAGTGATGTCGAGCACTGGGCACTTGCTGCATCCAGAAGCCAGGGAGACACACCGAGGGAAGGGTTCCTGTCTACCTGCTTGCTACTGCTCAGGAGGATCTGATCCCACTAGTGTTGCAATTAACCAAGGAGCTATTTCTGCCACAAGAACCCAGGGAGTCAGATTCCAAAGTATATGTGCATAGTAAGTCTTCCTAAATAATCAACTGTAGCTCAGTAAAATTTAAAAGGATGGAAAGAGAGTTTCAGTAGTGAAATCTCTGTGTGTGTGTATCTGTGTGTCTGTCTTGTCTATCTGTCTCTCTGTCTCTCTCTGTCTCTCTCTCACACACACAGAAAGAGAGAGAGAGAGAGGGAGAGAGAGAATGATGAATTATGTATGTATACATACTACATTTTAGTTTGAGTTTCTTTCTTGGTGTTGGACATCAAACTCAGTGTCACGCATACTAGATCAACCATGGGTATACGCATCCATGTTGTAATATGTAGCTTTAGATAACAGTTTCTCACCATCCTGAAAAGACAAAGGTCTTAACTTCTAGTCTTACCAGAAAACAAGATTAAATCAATTCTGATAGGTTGATATTTTTTTTCTCCAAAACTTCAAACAACATTTCTGATAAAAAAAAAAATGACCAAAAAAACTAATCAACAAGGGCAATCAACACCAAAAAAGATACCTTCTCCTCACAGATATGAAACACCATCAACACGTTTGTTGATGCCCTGGTTGGGGCATTTCCTAAGGCTCATGGTCTAGGGGAACAGGAGTGGACTCACCCTTGAGGCTTCTGTGAAGATTGGACTCATTGTCCTATCTGTCTGAGCAGATAGATTGTGAATGGAGTGCTTCACAATCCTGTGGATGTGAGCAGACTCCTTCAGAGATGCTGTTCTCACTTCTATGATAATTATAGTTTACAGTTTGGTCATTTTGTTTGATCTTTTGAATAGGGTCTCTGATGTAACATGGCTATCCTGGAACTCTCTATGTATCCCAGGATAGAGTCAAACTGTGGTAGCCCTTCTGCTCTGTCAACTGAATGTTGGGATTGCAGTGCATGCCACCACTCCTACCTTGATAGTTTATAGTTTAAACTCATCTATATAGTCTGTTAGAAGGCAAAAATTGAGTATTCTAACTTCTGTGATTTTGTTTCATTGTTTGAGAACATTTGATTACATTTGTAGAATAAACCAAGTTTGGAGAATAAAATTGATAAGTATATTAAGTAAAGAAAAGCATAAGTAGAGAATTTAACATGCATGCTAAAAAGATAGAAAGGAGTGGGCATGCCAGGAGAACACCAATATTCATGAGATCATGAATATATACAATGTACTTTGGAAATAAATATACATGATGCATATGAGCATCAAATATGCACAAAAACCCAGAGCACTCAAAACATACATGAGCACTTTTGATGGTTACTTTTCATTGTAATTTGATTGCATTTAGAATCACCATGGGAACATATTTCTGGTCATGTCTTTTGAGTGTGTTTCCAGAAAAGTTAAACTGAACAGGGAAGACCCACCATGAATGTGGGTGGCTGCATCCTTTGGGATGCAAGTCCTGGACTGAATAAAAAGGAAAAAGTGAACAGAACACTAGAATTCATCTTCCTTTGCTTCCTGACTTCAAATTCAATGTGACCAGCCTCCCGCTCATGTTTCTACCACCACGCCTTTCAGCCATGAGGGACTAGATCCCCTCAAGCTCTGAGCTAAAATAAACCATCCCTTTTTTAAACTGCTTTGTCAAGATATTTTTGTCATAGCAAAGAGACATAGAACTCACTCAGTGTCATAAGGCATTATATCTGGCCAACCATTGGTGCTAACCAATATGGCTGATGTGATGTACTAAGTCTAATCACTGATCTAAGGCTTTGACAAGGCCAAGTTTGTCTTTGTCCCTGATGTCATCAACCGTGGGCACTTTCTGCCTGTGGAGCCCTTGCCCAAAGCTCATTTGGCTGTTAACACCATAACATTGTGGGCAATGGCTGATGAGGCAGAACATGAGGTAAAGACTAAAGAGAGTGAGCTTTCTACACTTTTGACTTCAGTTAGCACAGACCTTCATTCCCACCTGTACCTTATCATGGGATTTGTCACTAGGTCTCTAGTTACTTTAAAATTTTATGTAGGAGCTAGGGAATGACTCAGTGGGATAGATAGAGCATTTGCTTTGTAATCACAAGGACCTGAGTTTGATTCCCTGGCATCCAGGTTAAAAAAACAAAAAAGAACAAAAAACAAAACCAAAGAAAAACAGACATAGCTGCATGTGTTTATAATCCCTGTATTAGGGAGCAGATGCGGGCAGATCGTAAGAGCTTGCTGGCCAGCCAGCCTATTCAAAGCAGTGAGGTTCTGGTTCAGTAAGAGACTAGCTTACAGTGAAAAGTAGAAGAGTGACAGAGAAAACTCTTGACTTCCTCCTGCTATGGCTTCTGTACACGCAGGGTCATCCCGGCACGTTCGTGTGCATGTAACCCCACCCCCAGCTATGTCATTTGAGAGTCTTAACTTTGTGAGTTTGTGGCAAGGCTTCTGAGGTAGCCTGTGCTAAAGTATCCTGGGAGAGACATTATTTCTAGGTACCACACATACATGCATTCTAGAGATCTCCACTAGCTAATTACTTGGACCATGTCCTCATACTGTGTCTCCAAAGACATATATGTGCAATGGCCAAAGGCCATCTGAAACATCCCAAAAGTGGAAATTAATCAAATCTCAATGGGTCTTCAGTGTGCTGTGTGTGAGCTCTTCTGTCTGAATTGAGTGGTGACCCAAGTGATGGTAGCCTCTTCTCCCCCAGGTCTATATTCAAACCTCAGCTCAAAGGTTTGAAGGGAAACTTAGCAGCCAAGAGTCAGCTTGCCCACAGGCTTGTTAGGTGATCTGGTCTCACCTACCTATTCCGGACCTTCCTAAGGAGGCAGCCCCACAGGCCTGCCCCTGTTGCTTGTTTCTAGGCTGAGAGGAGACTCCAAAGAGAAGAATTAGCAGACAGAGTTTCAGTTCTGCTTCTAGACACCATCGGCTGCTTGGGGGTCTGTGTATGGTATCAACAGGTGTCTGCCAAGAATTAGGAATGGGGCTTGGGAGTTGGGTTCTCATGGGCTCTACAAGGAGTCCCAAGACAGGACACTATCTGAGAATGCTCTCCCTTGGAAGCTCCTTGGCAGGGCGAACTCAACTTTTCATTCTAAATCTTAGATCCTACAAAGGATCCTCATGCCGTTTCAACTTGTGGATTTGTTTTTATTCCTTAGTTGGGTACCCCCAGTTCCCTAACATAGGCCTAATTGCCTTGGTCATTAACAACGAGTAACTTGGAAGTGAAACATTCACATCTGCTCCTCAGAAGTGGCAAGCATGCCACATGACTATGATCAATCAGGAGACTCTGGGGGTGACTGGTCTCTGCATCTGCAATTGCACAGACAGCAAAGGGCATAGTGGTGGTGCCTCCTGGTCTTCCAAAGGTGAACTCACTTGATTTGTGACAAGCAGTATTATTGAGAGAGGAAGCAGGCTCATCCTTGGCCAGGGAAGCCTCTTCGGCAGTAAGCAGCAGTCAATCCAGAGATTTATAACTGCTGAGAAAAAGTGATGGCTGAGTGCTCAGCCCTAAATAGGATATGTATAGTGTCCCATCCCCACCCCCACCCCAAGCTCAGGGAACATCATAGCAGAGAAGATGGAAAGAATGTAAAAGCTGGAGGGTGGCAGGATGCATGTCTTCTAGTTATGACATGGCAGTATATCCTGCAGCTATGGCTACCTCCGAAGCCCTATCCAAGGTCAGAACAACAACATCAGACAACATTCCACTGGGACTCAGTGGCTTACAAAAAGAAAAGCAAAAACCAGAGAGGTAGAAAAAGACACATTGGGAGTATCTGGGGGAAATGTAAAGGGGAGTTGGCGGTGGACATGACCAGTGTATACACGTATGAAAATTTTCAAAGAATAACCAAGAGATTTTTAAAAAAGAAACTTAAAAATAAAAAGAGGAAGCAGGCCAGCAAAGGTGACCTGGTGCAAAAGCAGAACCACTGGGGACAGTTCTGGAAGACAGCCTTTGAACGCCTGTGGTGTTTCAGCAGTCTTGGCTGGCCACAGGGTTGACCCTGCCACTCGGGAGAGACTCTGGCCATATAGTCAGAGGATGCTAAGCCCACACAGCTACCAGTGAGGAACAGGACAAAGACAACTCAGAGGAAAATCCTTACCTTACAAACTCACATGGGTGTAATGGTGCATGCCTATAATCTCAGCATTCAGGAAACTGAGCAGGAGGATTGTGAGTTCAAGTTCAATCAGACCTGCTCAGTAAGACCCTGTCCCAAAATGCCAAAAAGAAAGAATGGATGGGTGAACGACCAAACAAACAAACAAACATTTAGAGCATGTAAGGTAGCTGAGTGGATAAAGGTACTTGCCACTGGACGGTGCTAAACCCGATGGACAGTTTGACAACCCACACAGAGCGCTTTCAGGTACATTTTGTGGCATTGAAAGCCAGTTGAACAGTGAATTGGAAGCTGAACCTCACTTAAAAAGGGGGAAATAGGCTGGTGAGATGGCTCAGAGGGTAAAGACACCTGCTGAGCCTGCCAGCCTGAGTGGGGCTCCTGGGCCCACAGTGTAGAGGGAGGGCACAGGCTCCTGAAAGCTGTTCTCTGACCTCCACAGCCCCACAAGATAATTACTGTTTTTAAAGAAAAAAGAATGGCAGTTTACATAGGCATAGAAAAGATGCTAGCTACTTTGTAAATTATACAGAGATGTTAAGGAGAGTCTAGCCTATTTTTGATCAATTTAACTCTGAAATTTTAAAAGAATTATGTGTACAGGTATTTTGTCTACACATATGTCTATTCAACAACACACCCAAAGGCTCAGAACACGGTGTTGGATCTCCTGGAGTTACTGTGGTAAACCACCATTAGGTGTTGGGAATCAAAACCAGGTCCTTTGGAAGAACAGAACAGCCAATGCTCCTAACTGCTGAGCCACCCCTTCAGCCCCAACTCAGAACGTTTCTTTTGTTTGTTTGTTTGGTTGGTTTTTGTTGTTGTTGTTGTTTTGTCTTGGTTTTTGGTTTTTTGAGACAGGGTTTCTCTGTATAGCCCTGGCTGTCCTGGAACTCACTCTGTAGACCAGGCTGGCCTTGAACTCAGAAATCTGCCTGCCTCTGCCTCCCGAGTGCTGGGATTAAAGGCGTGCACCACCACTGCCCGGCCAGAACGTTTCTAAATTACAAGTTTTAAATTTCTTAAATTACAAGATAGTAAATAAGTGCTAATTCCATCCATTGCTTCAGACATTGATAGCTCAGAAAGGGCTTTCAATATTTTGGTGAACATTTTTAAAGTTTGTGGGTCAGTCGTCGTCTTTCTGTTTTTACCAATGTAGTTTGAGACACACCTCACGCTTAGCAGGCTGGCCTGGAACTCACTGTGTAGTCCAGGCAGGCTTCATATTAGAGAAATTCTTCCTTCATCCCCTGGGCGATGACATGGCAAGTGTGACCCAGCGAGACCAGTTTCCTATTGACTTTGGAACTTCTCAGTGTAGTTTAGCTCACATAATTATTTTTACAATCCCATGCCACCTTGAAACAGGAGTGACCTGTGTCATCTTTAAAGCAGAGTTGCAAAACTCAAATTCCCATCAGGATCCAGGAGGATACAATGAATGAACCAAGGTGGAATGTCAGGACACGTGGACACAATCCCTCAGTCTTCGGGGGAGTGATGTGCTTCTGACATCTCTTGTCTACATACAGTGTACTACAGCTGAGGGTAGCTCAGCAGAAAAACACTTGCCTAGTTTGCACAAGGCCCTGGTTGATCTACAGGACCGACCAACCAACCAACCAACCAACCAGTCAGTCCGTGATAACATAGAGAGGTTCATCTCTATTCCACTTTATGGAAGGCATCTCACAGAAATGCTGGTCTGGGCTTGCCACATCTTCAAGAGATCCCTGAAAGCTACAGGCTTACATGTGAAGCCTCATAGTTTAAAAAAACAACAATAGCTCAAATTTCAATTTTCTGTGAGTCAACTAAACTACCACCAGGCCAGAGGCATCATTTAAAAACATCTGCAGATGTGGTCCTGAGGGCAGATGTCAGCACATCAGAACTAGGAAGTGGGAGATGTCTCCCCACCCTACCACCTTAGTTTCTGTCAAAGCAGACTTAGGATTCCCATTACTGTGCCTCCATCTGAAGGAATTAATTATGGAAGACAGTCTCCAGGTTGAACGCCTGTGGGTCGTCTGAACAGCTGTGCAGCACGGATTAATTATCTTCACCTTAGCTAGATGTCAGGAGGAAGAAGCAGGAATTTTAAAGAGCTGGGAGATAGCTAGCTAGCATATGCAGCTATGAGAGAAGGCTCAAAAGATAACTAAACTGCTGTCAGGCTGACGGCTGCAGGGATGGGGTCTCACCAGAAGCCACCCAATGGGAAAGCAGAGCAGGGAGGTGTGAGAGATGGAGCAGAGAATAGGCTTCTTCTGCTGCAACAATGCATGTGGGGGGAGGGGGTTCCTAAGCGGTTTTGTGTTTATCAAGCCAAATGCAGAGCCTCTGAATGCTTCTGCTTATCCACAGACTTGGCAATCCACAACTCAAATTCATTCTCTCTCTCTCTCTCTCTCTCTCTCTCTCTCTCTCTCTCTCTGTCACTGTCTCTCTCTTTCTGTGTGTGAGTGTGTGTGTGTGTGTGTGTGTGTGTGTGTGTGTTTTGAGGGGAGCACATATGTGTGAATACATGGAAGCCATGGGTCTTTAACTTGGAGAACTTGCCAACTGGGCTGGGATAGGTGGCAACAGATCCCGGGGATCCATCTGTGTCCACATCCCCAGTAATGACAGGCATACACCACCATACCTGGGTTTTGGAGATTAAAGTCAGTCGTCATGTTTGCAAGTACTTTTCTGACTGAACTGTCTCTCTAGCAGCCCAGATATTTTAAGGAGTATAAAATTCTCAGATTGAGTGTTAGAACCATCCCTCACGGAGGAAAAAAACCCTCTGTATTTGTTTGAATTTGCATTAAAATAGCAGCAACCTCAACCCATAGAAGAGAGAACTCTGGGTTAGAATAAATTCTAGGAGCACTCAGCTCATCCCCCAATCAAGTCAGGAATCTCCTCAGAACTTTTGGTTGCAGCTGGACTTGATGGCACACACCTTTAATCGCAGCACTGGGATGGCAGGTGCAGGCAGCTCTCTGTGAGTTCAAGACCAGACTGCTCTGTATAGTGAGTTCTGGGTAGACCAAAACTACACAGTGAGACCCTGCCTCAAACCAAACAAACAAACAAAATACAAAACTAAACACCACCATCCACAGCAAAAGCCTTGCCACTCCTAGAGCCCACTGCAGCACTCCTAGAGACCTGCAGCAGGTCTGACCCACATTTTCACATCCACATTCTGACAGGCAAGAATGAGGCAGATGTTAAGAGGCGGGTTTGACCACCATCCTGGGAAGAAGAATGCGAGCAGGAGGTCTAAGGTCAAGGACCACAGCTAAAGCCACGACTGCAAAAGGGGATCTGGAGAGCAGATATAATTAGTCACATAATACATATTATTTTCAGGTTGAAAAGAACAGCTACCTTATGGGGAAGGGGAATCAACCACTAGCTTTGAGAAATGAAACCTCTCTCTGTCTCTCTCTGTTTCCCTCTGTCTCTGTCTCTCTGTCTCACTCTGTCTCTGTCTCTCTGTCTTTGTCTCTCTGTCTGTCTCTGTCTCCCTCTCTCTGTCTCGGTCTCTCTCTGGCTCTCTCTCTGTCTTTCTCTCGCTGTTATGGTGAACATGTATAAAGAAATTCCCTGTGTGTTTGATTCCAAACCAGAGGCCTAGTTCCCTTTTAGAAACTCTACTGGAAACACCAGAGAAAATGTGGGGGAAACAGGCTACACAGGCTACGTGACCACACACATCCTTCTTGGCCAAAGCTCATTCAGATATACTCATAGGCCCACACAGCTGTGATCACAGGAGTCGAGATCAGTCAGCTTGCACGGGTGTGATGAAATGTCTGGGATAAAAACGATAAGTGAAGATTTACTTTGGCTCATGGTTTCCTAGGTTTGGGTCTATGGTTGGGTCTATGGATTTGGGGTACAGGACTAGGAAGAACGTCTTGCTGTGGAGTGTGTGGTAGGTCAAAAGCTGTTTCATCTCATGGTACTGAGAAGGAATGAGGAAAGAAAGAAGACAGAGAGAGAAAAAAGGAGGAGGAGGAAGAGGAGAAGAGGAGAGGGAGGAAGGGAGAGAGGGAGAGAATAGAGGAGAGGGAGGAAGGGTTCCAATATGCCCCTAAGGGCACCCCAATAATGGATCTAATTTTTTTCTATTATACCCCATCTCCTGATGTCTTCACCACCTCCCCATAGTGCCCAGGCCGATGACCAAATTTTTAACCCATGAGGCTTTGGGAACATGAGTCTGAGTGGTAACCTCAAAGACTTTTGTCTTTTGAGAAATTGTTCTTGTGTCCCCATTTCTTCTTTCTTGCCTGATTTTGTTCCAACAGCAATGTGCCCTGTGCCAAGCGATGAATCTAAGGTGGCCAACTGGGTAGCTCATCCTGTTGCCTGGTGTCCCTTACAGCTGTGAGTGAGTTTTGCCCAGTATCTGTTTACTATGGCAGGGCAGAAGGAAGGGTGTCTGCAAGGGGCTTCTGGGAAGGCTCCTCCATCTTTTGTGGCACCTAGACACAATGACTGAAGTTTTCTGTGGCTACAATGGAGCTCTAAGAGAATGGCAGAGCTATTGGTTCTTGGCCAACATTACAAACCGGGTTTCTTATTTTAAGAGAAGATAACCTTTCTGTTAGGGCCCCTGTGGTCAGATTGCCACTTGCAGCAGAACACAGTCCTAGTTAATTAAATCATTTAGTTTCTACTTAATTTTGTAAATATTCTTAGCATTCCTTCTGGGCTCCGCCCAACAGTTACCTAGCAACAGCCAGGTAGGTCTGGCTTGCTATAAAAGGGCCTGTTTGGCTTCTCTTCTCTTTCTCTCTCTGCCCCTTTTCTCTCTCTCTGCCCCCCTTTGCTCTCTCTGACTTCTTTCTCCCTCCCCCTCTCTTCACGTGTTCCTGGCTGCTCCCCCTCTCTGTCCACTCTCTTTCTCTGCCTCTACTCCCTTCTCAACACCCCTTCCCATGTGCCCCCACGGCAAACCTCTATTCTATACTAGACTTGTCTTAGGGCTGGAACCTTAGGGGGAAGGGATGCCTCAACACGAGCCCGCTGAGGCACCCCCTCTGACCCCACCATACCACACTCTACAGAACATATCCTTGACTTTATAAAACACATCATCAGGGCTTAATGCTGAGTTCTGTCGACATGCCCCAAGGACATCTCTGTGCCTGTGTCTTTTGTCTGGTTCAGTACTGGGTTAAAGGTTAAGAACATTGATGGTTATCTGTCACATTTCCTTTCAAAGGTAGATGAATAACACTGTGAGCAGCATAGAGGAAGCTTAGTTTCATCAGCAGTGGCCATCCCCACTCTTTTCTGATTTTTTTTTTACATGCAAATGTAACCTCGAACTTTCTTTATGTAACAACTTCGTTTTAAGGTAAAGGTGAAAGATGTCCTGGTCCACTCACCACCGCAGCTGGCGCTGTCTTATACTTTCTACTGTAGAATAGGAGCACGCTGAGGGTACTTGGGAGCACGATAGGACAGGCACTAACTAAAATGCTGTGGGTTCTGGAGCCTGGGGTAGAGCATTGCCTGCTGTGTCCTAGGCCAGTGCTAATGACCAATGGCCCCAACACCGCTGAAGGAAGGATCCCAACCGCAGCCACACTTCCTCATCTCCTTGAGCTGAAATCCTTACTTCAGAATTCTGGGGTGGGGTGAGGGGGTAGGGTTACCCCACCTTTCTCTCCCCTATCCCTTACAACTTGTTCTCTGCCTGGTTTCTACGGACTAGCCTTTGAGCTTGCAGACAGGGTCTCCAGCTCTACAGCTCCTGCCCTGCTATTGCTTACTATCTATGGGGCAGAGATAGGCCTTCAGGGGGTAGATACGGCTGCATAGGAGGTAAGACCAAAGTGGTGAGGGTTAAAGAGACAACAAGTTGATCCAAACGGATCCATCTCCAGGAATAGAGAAATTGTCAGAAAGAAACGGTCTAGTGGGATCGATCTTGCTGTAGCCAGTGGCAGTATTTCAGGAGGGCAGAAGGGGACGTGACCATAGGGCAGGCTCTGGTCAGCCAGGCCAATCTCTGGAGCCCACTGCATTCTTTTGTATAATTCATTATTCTCTGAACCCCGGGGCCCTGGAGCAGGAGAGAAGTGAACTGAGGATGCTTGTCACTGGCACTGGCTTGGCATAGCTAGGAGACCTAGACTGTAACTGAAAGCGCCCCTGTTCATTGCTCAGTTATGACCCCAAGCATAGCCAGGGTGTGGGTATCCAGTAAATACCAATCACTTCTCTGTTTAAACACCATTTATGATAGGCTAGCATTGTGGTAGGCCTTCTCTTCCCATACCATTCAAACTTAATGCACAAAACCCTTCATGAATGGCTTCACCAATATCCAGCTCGTCCCCCCCCACACACACACACACTCTTTTTCGGACTCTTTTAACACCAGCCAGCCCAACCCATGCCTGCACCCTTGACTTTACCCAGCAACACCCAGCTGAGAGAATGTCACCTCCAGGAACCCTTACCTAACTGTCCCCTCCCTCTTCCCCACACAGAGTAATCCTCTTCCTCTCTTGTGACACTTCCTCTGTATGACTCTGGTAGGCTCTACATGTGCCTATCACAGCACCTTACTGTACCATTCACAGCTGACTTCCTCCTTGTACTACTGGGTGCTGGAAGGTGCAGTCTTTTGGCTTTTCAACTTTTTGTTCCTAGTTCGTTACATAATCCACAATTCACAGTGGCACCGAGGTGACTGGCATTGCATTCCCCTAGCTTACTTTAGAGCAGGCTTTCTTCAGCTGCAGTCACATGTGCAACAATCTGCTCTTACAGCTTCTGCTCTAGGTGAGTGACTAGCAGACTTGGATTGCCTGGGGTCCCAGCCTTCTCTGCTCACTGTGTTCTCACTGGAGGAGCCTATAGACTCTCACTGTGAAGATTGCTCTCGTTGGAGTACAGAACAGTGAAATCAGAATCCACCTCTGCTTTGTAACTCCCAGGTCATTCTAATGTGTGGTGAACACTGAGACCCTGGAGTTTAAATGACCCAAGTGTTGACTATAAACAGCTTTTCTTGGGTACCCACTGTGTAGTAAACACTGGGCTGGGCACTGGGAAGTGGTGGGAAGGGATTGGTATTTTGTGTAGATAGAGTCTTGGTTTTCAAGAAACTATAGTTTCCATAAAAGTGTAAATGATCATGGTCTCCAAATTGGTTGGTTCAGTTCAGGGTGTCACAAAGCTGTCATTTCTTGTTTCTGAGGCCACCTATTACTACATTGTAGGATGTTTCAAAGAATCTCCGGTCTTCATTCAGCAGATGACAATAGCAATCTATAGCGTGCTCGTTCACGAGCACACACATACACACTATTTTATAACTGAATATGTTCAGATATGTTCTAATATGTTTTGGGGGTAAGGTAACCTCCCTGGATAACTGGCTAGGTAGGTAACAGTGTTTCTTATCAAGACTCCAGGGCAATCCACATTTGCGTCTTCAAACAAACCTTGACCTAAAGCAGTATGCTCAGAATAGGGGCCCCACAGCCAGCATCTATGGCAGTTGGAAGCCCTGCTCCAGACCTCTTGAATCTACCGTTTGTTTTAAAACATTCTCTGGGTGGTTTGTACATGCACTCAAGTTGTAGGGCCACCAACTGATGTAATGGGGAAAGGGGATGGCAGGCATGGGGGCAATGAGAAAGGTCTCAGCAGAGCTAGCTCTTGGTCCTGACAATATGCAAACTGCCAAGAGGCTGTCCCCGGGAGCAGTGGGCCCTGGAAGGAAGGACTTCTAGATGGAAGGGAGCTTGGACTCCTAAGCAGCCAAGTCTCTTTCTTTTCTCTCTTAATTGTTTCTCTTAGTTTTCTTGTGCTTTGGGTAGAAAAACAATGTCCTCTGTGACTCATGCCCTGTGGTGATTGATAGCCATCAATGTGCTCAAACAATTCCTTGAGATTCTTAACAACACAAGTGATACTAGCAAAACCACAAGAGCATGTTTTTGAATAATGCAAACTCAAATTTCCCACCAGACATAGATATGCATGCTTCCACACAGATTTCTCGTTTACAGGGAGGGGCTTTGTGAATCCTTTTATAAAGTTACTAGCAACTCCTCTGATCTTTTGGTGATGATTAATTCAATGTTTTTTTAATTGCATATTTAACATTTCATATCAGGCCTCACATTTGCAGCTAGCACGTACCTCTAAACCATAAAACTCGATCCCTTTATATAGTGGCGTCAAATTCTGAATTCTTTATGCAGCAGCGAGGAAAGAAGCTTTAAGAAGTGACTCATGTCTGTATCTTGAGAACAGGTGTATCACAGGAGTGAGTTCCACAGCCCTGCTCACATGTATCAGCTCTTTATCTTTCTGTCCTCTGCCATGTGATGAGCAGTAAGGAGAATCTCACCAGACATGGAACTCTCAGCCATGGGCTTCTCGACTTCCAGAAGTATAAGAAGTAAACCTTTCTACTTTATAAATCCCCCAGCCTTGGAGATTCTGTTGTAGCAGTATGACACGGACAAGGTTTCCCTGTTCAAGGCTCTTTAGTAGTTCCCCGTGGTCCCATCACAAAGTCCAAACTCCTCACTATTTTTTTTCTTCTTTCATTGATAAACTCATATTTATCTTTCCAGTTTTGTCTCTAGACTAAAATATGGACCAAAAAATAGTAAATAAAATATTAAAAAGCTAGAGGGCCAGGAATGCAGCTCAGGTGGTAGAATGTTTGCTTAGCAAGCACAAGGTCTGGGTTCCAGTCCAGCACCATGCAAACCAGGGTGGTAAGGCTGCCTACAATGCCAGTGCTCTCTAGAGTTCAGGGGAATTCTGTAGTTCACAGCCAATTTAAGGTTGATCTAGAATAAATGCCTCAAAAAAAAAAAAAGTATAGATAGCCTGTCATTTGATTTCTGACACTGAGTTATTCTACAACAGAGTCCACACAGCAGACACTTGCTTTCTTCCTTTCTACAAAGAACCCAGAATGTTAGCCATGCTAGGCAAAACCTCTGCCCCCCGCTGCACCCAATCTAAAGTCCTGAGTTCTGACTATAGAATTTGTATTAAAGTCTTCCACTGGGTTCACCTATAGGGGTATTTTGTGGTTCATGCATATAGAAACACGTTTTTCCTTTTGCCTCCAGCTCCTGGATGGCACACACAGCATTATATCAGCCAGTCAGTCCTGCCTTCTGAACTGCTCTGGGAGATCCCATGAAGACTGATCACAGGGATGCAGGATGCTCAAGGGGGTCCAGTGGCTGCCTCCAGTTTCTGGCTGTAACTGCCTCACATAGTTCCCACTTGAGCATCTTTGTCTCACTTCCTTTGCTCTGCACCTCACTCTTCTCTAGTGCTTTGCACACATTGGTTCTGACCAGAAGACTCTCGCTGTATCTTCTTGCCTGGGCAGTGTTTTTTACTTTTGATGATGGTTGCTTCCTCTAGGGGCCAATCCTGACCTTGGAAGCCTTCAAGATGGGGTTGATATGTGATCCACAGGACTTCATATTGAGCCATCATTCCTCCCAATATATGTGACTCATCATTTCTCTTCCTCCTTGACTGTCATATCTTTCAAGCCTAGAACTTTGTCCTATGTACATGCCTCGAACCCAGTGCAGCCTGACACATGGCAAGTGTTCAGTTAGTCAGTTAGGAAATTAGTTATGAATGCATGAACATGGGAATGAAGGGGCCTTGAATTTGTATTTTAACCTATATACATCACAGATCTCCTACACTTGAGCCACTGAGCAATGCTGGATATATTATTTTTGTGTAAAATATCTTTAGGCTCTCCCCCCCCCCCCCCTTCTCTTCTCCCCCTTTGCTCTCTTTCTTTTTTTTTCCTTTTGCTGCCTTTTTTTTTTTTTTTTTTTTTTTTTTGTTCTTTGTAGAGTTTGGACAAACTCTGCCGGAGAGCAGCAGGTCCTAACTGATGAGCACAGCACCCCGAAGAAGGTGCCCATTGTTCCCCAGCTTCCTGGACCAGCGGCAAAGGATCACCCATTCCAGCTCTGGACAATAAACACCCTCATAAAGAGACAAAGTGTATGGGTTCTTGTGTTCCTTAGGCAATGTTTTCTACTTCCATGGCAGGGGACCAGTTAAAAAGTTCAGAAAATGGACTACTGGTTCTATTTATTCAGGGTAGTCAGAGACGCCATGACTTAGGATGCTCTACATAAAGAATTCAGTAAACCCTGAGGACATGTACACAGACACACAGACACACACACACACACAGACACACACACACACACACATAAATGCACAAGTGTCCATGTACTCTCACATGAACTCATGTGTATCAAACCTGTCACATATTTATGTATATACTTGCATACATATGAATATTATACACACACATATACATGGTTAAATTTAAAGACTATAAACACACAGTTTATATCTATATGGTTCTTGCAGTGCTGAAGATTAATATATAACAGTGCCCTAATAACATAGGTCAGGCCAGGAGTCAACAGACACCCATAAAGGGTCAGGCTGCAAGTGTTTGGAGTTGCTGCTGGCTCTGTCATCATTGATACAGTGACTCAGTTGTGTCATTGTGTTTGAAATAGCTATGGCTTGGCTGTGTTCCAATGAAACATTCACAAAACAGGACCCGGCTTGGATTAGGTCCTTCAGTCTCAGTTTTGGAAATGGTTCTTAGACCACAGGTAGGATGGAGACACTTAGTAAATGGAGATACTTTATAATGGCTGAGCTTCACTGTCAGTCTTCAGGAGGCACAAGTCTAGGTGCATGTGAGGAATTTCCAGAGAGGTTAGCTGAAGAGAGAAGAGCCACCCTGAGTGTGGGCAGCACCCTCCATGCACTGGACTAAACACAAAGAGAGAAGAGAGAAAGGCTCCTGAAGCCCAGCGTTTGCTCTTCTGCTTCCTGACTGTGAATGCCCTGTAACCAGTCATGCCCCTGCTGCTGTGCATTCCCACAATGACGAACTATGAGACAAAATAAGCCCTTCTTTCCTTAACTTGTTTTTGTCACAGCAACAAGAAAAGTCACTAACACAGCATCCAACACAAGATTTACCCTGGAGTTAAAGGTAACTGTATAATGTAGTTACTTGGAGGATTGCCTTTAAGTTTTTAAAATTACATTTAGTTCGTATGAGTGCTTACATACAAACACATGCATGCATGCGTGCACGCATGACACAACATGCATGCAGAAGTCAGAGAACAACTTTCAGGTGTCTCCTTTCTCCTTGCAGGAGTAGGAGTCCCAGGGATCAGGTGACCAGGTTTGGAGGCAAGCACCTTTGCCTACTAAGCCATTGTGCCAGCCCCACAGAACATTTACTTATTGAAAACTTCCAAAATGTACCAATCTTGTAGGTGAGAATATAGTCATAAAGCACAGCCATTAGAATGCAGGCAAACAGAGGGTGGAGAGGTTAAGAGCACCTGCTGCTTTCTCAGGGGATCTAGGCTCACAGCTACCTATAACTCCAGCTCCAGGGCATCCAATGCCCCCTTCTGGCTTCTGTGGGCACTGCATATACATGCTACACATACAGACAAGCACACACACACACACACACACAAACAAACAATTAGAAGTACAACTACTTGCCAGGCAGTGGTGGCGCACACCTTTAATCCCAGCACTTGGGAGGTGGAGGCAGGCAGATTTCTGAGTTTGAGGCCAGCCTGGTCTACAGAGTGAGTTCCAGGACAGCCAGGGCTACACAGAGAAACCCTGTCTTGAAAAACCAAAAAACCAAACAAACAAATAAAAAGCCCAAAACAACAACAACAACAAAAAAGTACAACTACTTGTCAGAAAAAAAGATTTATCCAAATATTATATATTCTTCATTTCTCACCTTTGACAATTACAATAATGTTTAAAATGCTCAAGGAAATAGGAGGCTCCCTAGAAACCACAGCTCTCAGAAGTTTTGTTTTGTTTTTGTTTTTGTTTTTTTTGTTTTTGTTTTTGTTTTTTTTGTTTGGCTTTCCTGGAGGGAGGGGTAGTGAAATCTGGAGTTGGTATGCAACTTTGTGGTAGGGCATTGGTGGCTTAGTATGTGTGAGGTCCTAGATCTCATCACTGATACTCAAAATACGTTAAAAAAAAAAACCAGAAAAATCCCAAACAAACAAACAATCCAATCCCTAGCTCATGTTTTCTTTTTATAAAAGAACCCAGAGAAGCAATGGTGTTCTTTGAAAACAATCCTTTGGACACATGACATCTTATTCTTTTCTGAATAACATTCAACTTTGTGTCACAGAACTTTTTAGAAAGAATCTAAACATGATGGGGCCTTGCTCTGCCTCACACGATGTCAGTGGGGAATGACACATCCAGGAGCCATGGAGACCTGCCTTTGAAAACAGCTGCTGGAGCTGCCTGGGCACAGTAAAGCTGAGGAAGATTAAATGCCAGACACCAGCACCTCCTGTGGTTTGCAGGCAATTCTGATACGAAAGTGACTTGAGTCCTTTTCACACAGTTATTGCTCTTGTGGATTCTCTATGGAGAAGTGATGGAGTTTTTTTTTGGTGGGGGGACCTTTAAGAGGTGGAACCTGTGGAAGGTGATGGGGGCACCACCCTCCAAAGGGATGAATGGTGGTCTCACAGAAGAGCGAGTTCTCATGAGTGGGTTATGAAAACTTGAGGCCGCTCTACACGCCTGTGTCGGCTGCACATGCCTGATGTCCATTGCTCTCCTTTGCCATGGTGACAGTGAGGACATCCTTACTGGGATGCCAGTGCCATGCCCTGCAACCTTCAGAGCTGTGAGCTAAATAACCTGTAACACAGCACCCAAATCCAGGTATTCTGTTAGAGCAACACAAAATGGACTAACAGACTGCTACCCAAATCTTACCAACCAGATCATAACCGGCGTCTCTGGAGGTACACAGATAACCCTCCGCTGTTTCTGTACAGTCCATTCACTAGAGAGCTCTTCCACGCAAGCCAGGCCTGACAGCTTTGCAGCCAGAGTCTTTCTCTGCTATCTTGTTCCCTAGTGGGACTTGGAATGCCTATTTCTGCAGTGAGTCCTTTACCCTCTGCTGGTCCAGGAGTTGAAGAAGGCCCTGAAACTGTCCTCTCCCAAGACTGAGTCTTACTGCAGTATCCTTAGACTCTGAGTAGGTTCCGTATTAGTTAGCAGAGACACTGTTTAAAGTGCCTACCCATCAGGTGGCAAATCAACTCAGATAAGACTCGACGTTCCCCTGTAAGGATCAGAGCCACTGCACACACACAACAGGATATGGCATTTTTACCTTTGTGTTTGTTTCATTTGAAAGAAGCCTAAGAAACCTGTTTGCCCAAGCAGTCATTGTTGTTCATCCCCCAAATCCTAGTACTTGGGAGATTGAGGCTGGGGCTCATTAGTCAGGCAAGCTTGGATTATGTATTAAAATATTGTAGAGAGAAAAAGAGAGGGAGAGGGGAGGGAAAGGGAAAGAGAGAGACATGCTCTTAGAAGAACAATTATGCTTAATCGTTAGTTAGTTCTTTTCCTCCTTGCAGGGACAAATACCTGACAGAGCAGCTTCCATGGCTCACAGTTACATGCTACAGTCCATCATGGTGGGGAGGTTACAGCATCGGCAATATGAAGGACTGGTGATGTCATGTTCACATCATGTTCACTGTGCAGAAGCAGAGAGAGATGCTGCCACTCTGTTTACTTCCTCCTGATTCAGTCCAGGATCCCACCCCATAGGATGGTGCTGCCCAGAGAGAATGCCTTCATACACTGCCAAGACATGCATTTGAAGTCTAGTCAAGTCACTGATGAACGGTCATCTCTGGAAATCAGTTTGGCGGACCCTCAGAAAAATGAACATAATACTACCTGAGGATCCAGCTATTCCACTACTGGGCATATACCCAGAAGATGCTCCAACATGTAATAAAGACACATGTTCCACTATGTTCATAGCAGCCATATTTAGAACAGCCAGAAGCTGGAAACAACCCAGATGCCCTTAACAGAGGAATGGATACAGAAAATGTGGTACATTTACACAATGGAATACTACTCAGCTATTAAAAACAATGACTTCATGAAATTCACAGACAAATGGATGGAACTTGAAATATCATCCTGAGTGAGGTAACTCATTCGCAAAAGAATGAGCTCACTGATAAGTGGTTATTAGCCCAAAACTTCGGAATACCCAAGATTCACTGCATAGCAACCATTGGGCTGAGCGTGAAGTCCCAGATGGAGGAGTTGGAGAAGGGACTGAAGGAGCTGAGGGAGTTTGCAGCCCTATGGAGGGAGCAACAGTGACAACTGGCTTGACCATTCCCAGAGATTGGATCACCAACCAAAGAATACACATGGAGGGACCCATGGTGCTGGCCACATATGTGGCAGAGGAGGGTCTTGTTAGCCATCAGGGGGAGGAGAGGCCCTTGGACCTGAGGGTGTTAGATCCCCCAGTATAGGGGAATTCCAAGGAGGGAAGAGGAGAGTGGGTAGGTGGGTGGGTGGGTGAATACCCCCATAGTGGCAGGGGGAGGAGAGAGGGGATAGGGGGGTTCCAAAGGAGAGATCTGGAAAGGGGGAAACATTTAAAGTATAAATAAAGTATCAAAATAATAAATAAATAAAATGAAAAAAAAAAAAAAAAAAAGATGAATGGTCAAAACCATGGAACCAGCACCAGTAGGCTCTCTGAAGAAGACATTTGCTGGGCTGATGATGTGACCAGTCTTACCAAAAGAGATTTCAAAAACAAGATCACTGTGGACATATCTGTTCACCAATTAAAAATTATGCCATGACACTTTGCCATCTTCTTGACAGTGTCTCTTCATCCTAACATAACAGACGTAACTAATGTATTCATGTCAAAAATGTTTTCAGATGTTGCAAATCATAGCATAGTTGGAAAACAAAATAAAACTATATCTTCATGAGCAGCAAAACACTGCCATAAGTTTATACATTCTCATATGGATGTTCAAGATGTTGGATACTCACACAAAAGGTATTTCTGTTAAACAAATATAAAAAGAAACTTGTAGAAAAATGAAAAAAATAACAAGCAGTATAAGGCAAGCAGTTAAAACAAGCCCTGATCAAGGAACTGAAACAAGCATCTTTAACTTACACATCCAGTGCTTTGTCTCTCTCCATGGAGGCAGGAAGCTCAGGAGCTCAAGGACATTCTCAGTTACACAGCAAATTCAAAGCCAAATTCAAGGCCTAGGCTATGTGAACTTCTATCTCAAGATGGTGTGTGTGTGTGTGTGTGTGTGTGTGTGTGTGCATGTTCATGTGTGGGAAGAAATTTTCTTCTCAGCATTCTGCATTTATCCTTGTTATTCATTCATTCATGAGTCCAATAAACATTTACTGACAAGACAGCCCTGTCAATGACTGTGCTGAGGTAGCAACCATGTTGTAATGTGGCTTAGCCTGCTCATGTTGACTACTTAAATAAAAAGATCTTCACATAATTATTAATTTTTCTTTGCAAAGTAAATTGCATTTTCTCTTGACCCTAAGGTTTCAAACCGCCTTTCAAATGTTATCAATTAACCGTCACAAATTCCAGTCTCTACTCTAAAACAATTTTTAAAAGATCTATTTATTTTTACTTTTATGTGTATGAATGTTTGGCCTGCATGCATGTAGGCTCACTATGCATGGCTCTGTTGGATCCCCTGGAACTGGGGTTACAGATGGTTGTGAGCCACCCTGTGGGTGCTAAGAATCAAACCTGGGTCCTTTATGGGAGCAGTACTTGCTTTCAACCGCTGAGCCACCTCTCCAGCCCATCCCTGTTAAAAATGATAAACCTTTGTCACAAATTCAAAAGAGAGATGGCCTAGTACTTCCTGTTCCTTCGGTAGCAGGTCTTTTGCCCACTCTCCAGGGGAAGTTGCGTTTCTTGGGCTTCCTTTTCCCTGTAGGTTGAAGGACTGAGGCCCAGCACCTTCAGACTGGTTTTCATCCTCAGCACTGACTTGTGTCTGCTCTACAGCAGGCACTTCAAGTCTGACAATCCTTTTTGGATATCTTAGTTACTGTACCTGTTTCTGCCAAGTATTTGATAAGAAGCAACTTAAAAGGGAAGAGTAGATTTGAGTGTATACCCAAGCTGGGGGCTACAGTCTGTCACGGGGTGTAGGGAGGTATGGAGGCAGCAGTGTGAGATGGCTCGTGTTGTGTCCATGGTAGGAAGGCAGAGAGATGACAGACTATGGACTACAATAAGAATCTTTAAGGACCACTTCCAGTGACCCCATTCTCTCCAGCTAGGCCCCACCTAAGCCTGCCTCCCCTGGGGATCAAGTGTTCAAACACAGGAGCCTGTAGGGCTGATTTGTATTCAAACCCTGGCACCGTATGCATTGTGACTGTGACCCCTGGAAATGTTATCTCTAAATGGTGCGGGTGAGCTTCTCCCCTGCATACAAGAAGCAGAATCACAGGAAGCTATTGTTGCTATGATGATTTCATCTGCGATTCTCTACAAGTCCTCTGCATTCCTGCTGTATTCTTTCTTTCACACCTTTGAATTCTTTTCCTTCTTGGCTAGACAGCCTCCCTTCTTTGTAGTCTTAGGCAACACAGGGCTTCAACTGCATCTTGCACTGACTCTAAAATCCATACCCACACCCAGGCTTTGCTCTCAGACTCCAGACACATTCTTCTAGCTGTCCTGTATTTCCTCCAGATCAGAAAGGCTGCTATAGAAAATAAATAACAACAAATGCTGGTGAGGACAGAGGGGAAAAGGATCCCTTATTCACAGAGGTAGGAATGTAAACTTGGTGCCATCCCTATGAAAATCAGTATGGAGGTTCCTCCAAATACTGGAAATGGAACTAACATGTGACCTAGCTGTATCACCCCAGGGCATATACACAAAATACCCCAAGACATCACAGCACAGAAACCTGGCACAGCCACAGTCATTGATGCATTATTCCAGTAGCCAGGAAATAGAACCAGCCTAGATATTCATCAGGATCCAGGTGGATAAAAAAAATGTGGTCTGTAGGTCAGTGAAATCTTATTCAGCCAGAATGAAGAATGAAATTACATTGTTTACAGTAAAGTAGACGGAACTACAGGTTTTTGTTGTTGTTGAGCAAAATAAAGCAGACTCAAAAGGATCAACATCCCATTTCCCCAGTATAAGAAACGCGCACACAGATGCCATGCACGTAGAAGTGGGACCTTATGAAGAGGGGAAGGGATCTAAAGGGAGGGGAGGAACAAGAGAAGATAGTAGTGGAAGGAAGGAAAATGATTTCATGTTTTATCTCATAGGCGGAATCTGTCTGTCTGTCTGTCTGTCGGTCTGTCTGTCTACCTACCTACCTATCCATCAGTATGCATGTGTGCATATGTACCATAAAACCAGCAGGAGAACTGTTCTGAATGAGGCATGGGCCATAGACGGGAAGAGGCAAATATACAATAACAGACACACATGAAATCCTCATGGTGGAGCCTATCGTTGTGTAACCTAACTAGAAATACTATTTATGTATTTATCGTTCGATTTATTTTTCAAGTTAGACTCTACTCTGCAGCACTGGCTGTTCTGAAACTCACTGTGTAGACGTCCACAGTCACCCTCAGCTATACAGTGAGTTCGAGGCTGGCCTGGGTGGGGCACATGAGCCCTTGTCTTGAAGAGGGCAGCAACTTCAACAACAACCCAGCTATGCACAGGGCCTGCTCCTTCTTCCCCTCAGAGGCTTGTTTATTCTAGAACTTCTAAAATTTCTCCACTCACTTTCCCCTTCCAAGATGTTTTTACACAATCCCAAGTACATGGGTATAGAAAACAAGTGAAAAACCAAATATTAACTGGTAATAAAACATAAAGAAACTTACTTCAAAATAATCCTTTGCTTTTTTACTTTTATCTAGAGACAATAGAAAATTTGCACACTAAGGACCAGGATGTACTTGTTTACTTTCATAGAGAAAATTGAACCTCGGCTGCATACTTGATCCTATACATACAGAGCACATTGAATATTTTTCAGAGTAGATTGATATTTTGGTTTTATAATCATCAATGTAAGAGTGCCAGTTTTTATAGAGTGTCAATGTAGAGCCAATTTACATAGGTTTATATATGAGAGAGGTATATTTATGGCCATTTCAGAAATTATTGCAGTTCTGTGCTACCTTAGTCAAAATTCATCAAACAGATTTTTTTTCTTTTTTTTTTTGTGGCTTTGTTTTTATTTGTATTTTTCAAGGCAGAGTTTCTCTGTATAGTCCTGGATATCCTGAAACTCACTTTTAGAGCAGAGTGGCCTTACACCTAACGTTCACCTGCCTCTGCCTCCTGAAGAACACTGGGACCAAAAGTGTGAGCCGCTGCCACTCAGCTCAGTACTTATTTATATATCTCTTTGTTTATTTACGTATGAAACTCAAGTCAGCAACCCAAACAGCAAATTTTCCAATTAAACATTCTAGCACAATACAATCTAAAAATAAACTAATGTGACCTATGTTGGGGAATGACAATGGGAAAATATTAAACAGCCTCCTTTTCTGTAATGAGCCTGTTCTGTTTCTATAAGAGCAGAGAATCTCATGTGTGCAGTAAAACATTGCATTCATAACATAATAGTCTCGATGCCCAGAAGTTTTAGCAGCAGCATTGGTGCTGTATGGTGTGCCCACACTTGTGGAGAAAAGCAAACTTCCATTATATTCAGACCTAGGGATGCAGTAAAGCTGCGTGAGGCAAGGTGGTGAGCCCAGAAACACCTCACACTCATCAGTTGGCTTTGAGTTAACTTTGGTTTCCTGGTCTTTCAGAAGTCATCTACTGTTCCCCAACTTGGCACAACCCCATTCTGAGCTCCATTACCACATGTGGGGTTGCAAACCACAGTTAAAGGAACTGCGGCCTATCACACAGCCCTTGATGGCTTTAATTTCTGAAGGAAGCAGGTTTTTATAATAAAAAGCCGATTGGCCTCAGGGCTGTTAGGAAAGCTACAAGGCCCTACACTTTAGGGACAAAAAAAGCCCCTCTTCCTGCTCTCAATAAAGTTTAAAAAGAGTGCAGGGGAGGAGAAATTGAAGGTGCGGTTGGATACAAGCCACTCCTCTTGCTGGTCCCACCACCGAATGTGACGAATATGACACTGGGTGTCCCTGTCCTCATGGCTCCACCTTAATCCAACATCATTGCAGTGCCTACTGAAGCTTCTTCCTCAACACCCATGTGTTGCTCACAATCCCTTGGTATCTAAAGAACGAGGATCTGGATCCTCAGTGTGCTGTAAAGGGTCCTTCACAGTCTCAGCCCCTGTGTCGCACACCTGACCCTCTGTCCTCTGGCCGCCTGGACACTTGCTATTTGCTAAGTACACCATCCACCCTGGTTCCTTTGCTGTCTCTTCTGCCAGGTCCCCTGCCCTGTGCCCCTCCCCCATGCCCTAGCATACATTGGTCTTTGTGAAAATCCTCCTGTTGTCCCCAGTGGGAGTGTCCCCAGGTTCCTCTGAGGTCTGACTATTTCCAGGGCAAGTCTCGTCTCCTTCACTTTCTCCTTTGAGACCTGATGGTGTGTTCATGTTCAGTGCTGGGCACTGCGTTGCATCCTGGGATATAATAGAGGAATGATGCGGCCTGAGGACCTGTGGGATGCTGAGTCTATACACCTACAAGCAGACTGACACCTACTGCATCCAGAGATTTATACCAGCACGTGACAGAGGCAGCCATGGGGCACAATGACCTGACTCATGGCACACTTTCACAATATACCCTTAAAGATAGCAGAGAAACACATTATTTATGGTGAGCTGCTGGTCTGGAAAATTCTGATGGCAATGATCACATTTAGTCCCTGTTCTGGGGACTAATGTGAAATGTCCCCACAGCTCATATGTTGGAATGCTTGGTCCCCAGCAGGTGGTGCCATTTGGGGAAGGTTATGGAACACTTTGGGCGCAGGATGTGGTCGGCAGACAATGGTCACTAGGCTTTTGAGGACTATACTCCAGTCCTGCTTTCTGTTCGTTCTGCTTTCTTATTCATCAGTATGTAAAAAATTGTTCTACAACTTCCCACTGCCAGAGGATGGTCCCAGCAGCCATGTTATTACCCCCCCCCCCCTCTGTTAGAAGGCAGTGCTTCCATTTACAGACAGGGACTCCAGTCACCATACTGTAAGGTCTCACTGCTAGAAGGGGGCTCCAGTCACAACGCTGCAAACTCCAAGTGACAGACAGAGGGCAGCCCCCATGCCTTCCCACCATCATGGACTGTTGCTGTGAGCTAAAATAAACCTTCCCTTCCTGTGTTCTGTTCATTGTGTGTTTTTTCACAGCAAGATGGAAAGAAACGAATAGTCGCCTCTAGAATTACCTCCTCTGGGGTAGTTTATCACATATAGGAGGTACTTCATGAGGGTCAGGTTAACAATTTCCTCTTTAATTTGTGCTGTGATTTACAGCTGTCAAACTACTTTCTGAATGCCCGCCTCATCCAGTCTCCTAGGACAGTGGCTCTCAAGTTAGTCTGTTTCAACTTGATTTAAATTTCATTTTCTTTATTTTTATGTTATGTGTATAGGCTTTTGCCTGCATGTATGTCAGTGCACCACATGTGTGCAGTGAATGTGGTGATGAGAAGAGAGTGTTGGATAGATAGACTGGGACTAGAGTTATAGACAGTTGCGATCTGCCATGGGGTGTGGGATTTGAACCCCTGTCCTTTGGAAAAGCAGCCAGTGCCCTTAACTGTGGATCTGTCCAACCAGCCCTAGGCTTAGCTACCAGGTTCATAAAATAACAATGAATTGGTAGGACACTAGCAATCCACTTTGTCTAAACTTTGTTCTAAACAATGAACTCGGAAGTTCGTGGCAGCATCTGAATAAATTGCACTCCCAAAGTTCATTTGTAAATCGACTGTTTGGAACGCATGGTGGGCATTTCCACCGAAGCCTTGCTTTATACACTGGTGAAGCTGTCAAGGTCTCCCAAGGAGCCTGCCTTGCATGTGAGATAGCAAGGAATGTTAACACAGTGGGGAATTCCAGAAATTCCCAGAAATTACTTCCTAGGAGTAAAGCAAAGACAGTAGCTCCTGGGAGTAAGTGGGGCCCAGCTGTCACCAGGCAGGAGACATACAGATAGCTGGCTGGGCAGGGCTTGTCCTTCCCCATGGAAGTCTGAGTGGTGACGTAAGGCCAGGAGAGCTTGGGGTGGGAGTAAGGTCAAGGGAGTGGTGGCATAGGCAATTAGCCCAGTAGGAGGCTGAGACAGGAGGATCCAGAGTTTGGAGGGGGGTGGGGGGGAGAGAGACCCTGGACCCTGTCTCAAAACAAAACAATCAAAATCTGAAACATTTCAAGTGAAAACTGAGCAAGGAGCAAGCAGACAAATTTTGCAGATGTGGTGGGTCATGAGTTAAATCTCGGTATTTTTTGAGCAAAGCAAGTGGAGGTTGGGACTAAGTTATTTCTGTTATTGCAGCTTTTGTGTTTTGAGGAGGGTTTTATTTTCACTTTGTTTTTTGGTAGAACTTGGTACTGGATCTGGGCCATATGAGTTCTAGGGTTTATCTGGACTTTATAAGTTTAATGCTTAGGTCCTAGACTGTGAAGGGAAGAGGTCGTATCAATCATGCAAAATGAGAAAGAAAGTAAAAGCAAAAGATTTCCTCCTATTTTGGCTCTGTGTACATTTATTGAAGCAGCATTTTTGGAATGCTTGACAAGAGTGGCTGCTTCTGTTGGGCTGGAACTTGATTTAGATCTCTCTAGAGCTGAGATCTTGCTTTCAAAGCTTCGAGGTGTTCCTGGAAGCCACCTCCATTTGTTCCATTCCTTGTTTTATGAAATTAATGACTTAAAAAAGGAAAAATTTCAGGCTGGGCTTGGTGATGCCTTTCATCATTGCACTAGGGGGAAAGAGCCAGGAGAATCTCTGAGTTTGAGACCAGCGTGGTCTACAAAGCAAGTTTCAGGACAGCCAGGGCTACACAGAGAAACCCTGTCTCAAAAAATGTAAATTAAGAATTGGGTACATACACACATATATTCAAACGTGTGTGGTATCTTCTACTATTTGAACATGTCTCCAAATTTGATATGCTGGAGACTTGGCCCCCAAAGCAGGGGTGGCTAGGACCACATGCGTCACTGATCTAGAACCACATTTGCGGTGCTGCAAAGTAAGTCATCAGAATGTTGTCAGGTCTGCGTCACGCTGTGTGTGTGGGCGGGGGGCTAGGGAGGAGCTGTGTACTCCCTCTGGCTGTTTTAACTGAGAACCCAGCACAGCCTCTTGTTTCCTGAGACCGGATCTATATGAGCATTACACTTTCATGTCTTTGCTTTTTTTTTTTTTAATATAAAGCATGTTAGATATAAAACAGGTCTTTTAAAAAGGTGCACACACTACATAATGATGAACCCGTAATGGACTGGAAACCTGACTATCAAAGCTGAGCTACAAAGCCATAGGAGAAAAGAGAAATAGGTTCTTGTGATTGAGAGTGGATCAGTGTTTCTTGAAGGTGAGACAAAAACATGTGACAAAACAAATACATGTCAACAAAGTGAAAAAAACCTTTGCAGTTCAAGGGACACTATTAAGAAAGGAGGGCGGCTCGCAGAATCATGTATCTGAAAGAGAACTCTATAACTATCCATAAGACATGATCCAATGAGTTTGAATAGACATCTCCCTGAAGAGCAAGAGAGGATGCTCAATTGATGTCAAAGTCAGCAGGAAAGTGCTGGTTAACACCCAGTGCATGGCTAGACTGAAATAGATAGAAATGAGCAGCAGCTGTGGGAGACTGAAGAGTCCACACTGCTAGAGGGGAGGTGAAATGACTCCGCCACTAACGGAAACAGTTTTACCTTTCTTCAAAAGCAAAACTGCCAGATGCATCCCAGTAGGACCTGGCAATTCTCTCCCTAAAGGTACCCAAGAGAAACGAATACATGCTCATACAAAAGAGTGAAACGCTGAGCTGAGGTCGCAGGAGCATTTCTCCTAATAGCCCTCCCTCAAACGGAAACAATCCAACTGTCAGTCAAGTGAGGAATGGATAGACAGTATCTCTTGGATACAATAGGACACTAGTTAGTGAAGAGAAAGCTAAAGCCACTGATACGTGTTATGACCTGGAACCTTTGAAATATGCAAACCAGACAGAAAAGGTCACTTATTGAAATGTATGACTTCATATATATGAGATGACCAAAATATGCAAGCCCATAGAAACAGAAAGCAGATTAGGTGGTTTACAGTTGAGGTGAGGGGAAGGAGGAATGGGGAGGGGCTACAAACAGAGGTGTGGCTTCTTTTAGTTTGAGGGAAATGAAAAAATGGCAGTTCGGTAGCCACGTTAATATGAGGCATGCATAACCACTATGTTTTAAAAGGGAAACTATATAGTGCATACATTCATCTTTTTTGTTGTTGTTTTTTTTCGAGACAGAGTTTCTCTGTGTAGACCTGGCTGTCCTGGAACTCACGCTGTAGACCAGGCTGGCCTCGAACTCAGAAATCTGCCTGCCTCTGCCTCCTGAGTGCTGGGATTAAAAGCGTGCGCCACCACTTCCCGGCCCATCTTTTAAGTTTGTATTTATTTCTGTGTGTGCATGTCTGTCTGTCTGTCTGTCTGTCTATGTCTGCATGCGCACTTGCAGGTGCCTTTGGAGACCAGACGAGGGCATGAGATTCACTAGTTCTTTAGTTTGGGGTCGGAGGGAGGTGTGTTATGAACCACCCAAGGTGGTTACTGGTCCTTTGGCAGAGCAGGAAGTGCTCTCAATTGTTACCATCTATCTGGTCCCTGGATTATATTTTAATAAAACCATTTCTTTTTTAAAAAGATTCCATGTCCTATATCCAAAGACAGGAAGTTCCAAGACTGCCAGCTGCTCATGTATCCGAGGGTGATCCAATTACGCAGCAGTCTGTTGTCAATCACTGGGAATTTTTGGTCTATTTCTTTTCTTCTCCTCCCCAGAGGTGAGCAGCTGGGGTAATGTTCTCTGGCATGGGTGAAGTGTTCATTAAAATAGAAAAACCATAACATCCCACTTACTGCCGAGCTGTCAGCAACACTTACACGACTTTCTTCTTTTCTTTCTTTTTTCGTTTTTTGGATTGCTAAATAAGTACAGATACCCGGAAAGAAGCCAGAACGTTTGATTGGAAGTTAGTGATTTCTTTCTCCTGAGGCTCTTCCTTGGTGGTCTGAAGACAATGGGTGGTCTTGAGAAGCCAGTAGGTCACATGTCTGTTACTCCACTGTGCACAGGGTGAGTAAGGGATGCGTGAGGTAGGAGTAGACTATAGAGTGGGTGGGCAGCCACTGCCCTGCCACAATGGCATTGGACCTCCAGCATTCGAGGACTCTGACCACCTAAGACCAGCTGTTCCTATTGGCTTTCTCTCTCTTTTCCTTTCCTTTCCTTTTCTCTTTTCTTCTCTTCTTTCCCTCCCTCCCTCCCTCCTTTCTTTCTTTCTTTCTTTCTTTCTTTCTTTCTTTCTTTCTTTCTTTCTTTCTTTC
>JADRCH010000360.1:502437-530161 GCA_019843965.1 Rhynchomys soricoides
TTCTTTCTTTCTTTCTTTCTTTCTTTCTTTCTTTCTTTCTTTCTTTCATCTCATACTATAGCCCAGGCTAGCCTATAATTCATTCTAGCCTGGGCTGGCCTTAACCTCACTGTGATCTTCCTGCCCCATCCTCCCAATTGCTAGGATTACAAGTGTGACAATTCTTAGCCAGCTTTCCCCAGTCTTAAACATAGAAAGTGGACATCTTCTGTTTGTTAAAATCTTCATTAAAAAAAAATTACTGGCAACCCAACTTAAAAACACTAAAATGTGGGCCAAACAAAACCTCTGTAGGTTGAGTTCCCACTACAGACTACAGTGTGTGAGTGATGCTCTAGGTACTCTCTGCCCTGGATCTTTGGCGCAATTCACATAAAAATTCCAGTTAATGTTGAGATGATGCTTGGAATCCATCTAGTTTAAGCTCCTACCCTGAGTTGACTTGTCTTCTGCAATACACAGGCATTCTGAATTTAAGGATGTTAATAATTCAAACCAGAAACATACTGTTCCTTTGTTGGAAACAAACAAACAACCTATGGTCTGAGCATCCAGATCAGGAGATGGGATGAGGCAGGTCTAGGCTCATATGAACCAGAGGAGGGATGGACCAAGGGTATGTGCCTAGGGACATAAGGATATAAGGGCTTCCATGGCAACTTGCTTGTTTCATTGCTCTGGAGTAATGCTCTCTATGGCTGACACTAGTATTTTTTTAAAGACATGATTTGTCCAAATGCATGAGCAAAGTGGGAGCTAAGGTTTCCAGAATTCCCTGAAGGAAATGAAATTTCTCACTGGGAGCAGAACTCCAAAGGACTGAAGACCTACAGCAGTTGAAGTACTCCAGTAAGGAAATGCCATTGTTGGTGGCCGAACCTCAGCATGGCCCAGATTCCTTCTCACAGTCAAGAGAGACTATGTGACTCATAAGCATTCAGTTCCTGGAGCTATATGATGACTAAGAGAAATTAAATTAAAAGGATTGGGGATTTGTTTGACTTCAGAATGACTTTAACAGAATAACGAGATAACAAATATAAGTTATCTGTAATGGCAGCCAGCCGGAGACCCATGCTCCTGTAGACAGATATGGTGTGGACCTGGGGACACGGTCACATCCCACTTCCCTTGTGCCCCTCTTCCTAACGGAGTCCTATTGATGGCTGCTAATAAGTGTCCGAAGGCAACAGGTATTTTGTTGCATCCATTTGGAAGGAATGTAGGAAGCAGCAGAAGGTGGAAAAGGAGAAGGAGAAATGAAAGAATCAAGCAGCCACCAGGTCTAGTTAGTCTGTCCCAGAGTCACTGAAAGTCCTGTATAATTTCCTGGCAAAATGACCAGGCTTCAAACCTTTCGGTCAGGTTAAGTGGGCATGAAGACAAAAGCAGGACCCAACAAGTCCGTGGAGTTGGCTGAGAGATTATGCTCTTGGCTCATGCTATTGAGTTTTTAGTTGCGTCCTTTGGTGTAGTACCTACACACATTTGACAGGTCTAAGTAAGAATAAGGTCCAGGCAGGAACAATGATCCCTTATTAAATGCAGAGATAGTTATGAGTCACAAGAATGAAACAGAAAGCCTCAGTTCTGGTAATTAGCTTTCTTTAGTGTTTTTTTTTTTTTTTTTTTTTTTTTTGGTGGCATTTGATTTTGGTCCTTTTCTTTAATTATACAGAACTGCCCCCAAGTATTGAAACGACAGGCTGGAACATGCTGCCTTCTGCAGGGGAGTAGAGCTACTCAGCCCTCGCCACTCTTATGAGCCAACCACTAATTTCATCCTGTCTCTCCTCTAAATGAAGTTGGAAACAATCTAAGCCTTTTGTGTGAATCCAGGGGTGCTGGAAAATAGTCTGGCAAATTCTGACAAGCATCACTTCAAGAGTACATTTATGCTTTGGCTAAGAAGTCTGAACCAAAAGCTGCTGGGTTGTCATGGCAACAGACATATACACCAGCTTCTGGAATGACACAACCTTCCTGACAGGATGGGCTGTAGAGGGTAAAGCTGGCTCATTTGTGTTCTCAGAAGGGATGGTGCTTGTGACCCCGGTGTGGCTCCATAGGGCACGCCACTCCTGGGTTAGGTTACCTATTTCTAGCTCTGTCACTGTCACCGAATTCTCATTTTCCTTTCAAGCTCTGTGAACTGATGCCAAACAGCAATGTCTGACTGCAAAATAAAGAGAGTCCTTATTATTATTATTACTCCTTTCCAAAATGTTTTCTGTACATTGAAGGGGAACGTGGAGGAGCCGGAAGGAAGCCCACCATAGCAGAAAGTAAAGTTGAGCACAGCTAGGAGGCCTTCCTTGGAACATATAGGTCTAAAAATGAGCAGTAAGTCCTCACCCACTCTGGTAGTTCCTGAGGAACGAAGTATCAACAATAGAGTGGAATTCATATGTGAACACAACAGCAGCAACAAACCCACACAGATGAATAATTCATGCAGAACTGTAGCTAAATTCTTGAAGGTGAATCTTAGCAAGTTACAGCAGAGGGAAAGGCTGGAGCGTGTCCCTTCCATTAGGCTTGAAATGAAACCACAGGGACCCTATTTGTGAGAAGCAAAATTAGCCTCAAGTTCCATTTTTTTGTGACATTAGTGGTGGCAGTGAATGCTCCACAGCAAGACTTAATTGGCACTCAAACACCTGAGAGGAAGGAAGGAACATAAAGCACCTGGTTGTTAAATGACAGGTCTTCTTGGAGCAGGGAACATTCCGTACCTGGAGATGGAGCCAGCGTCACAAGCAACCGGAAAATCAAAGTCCCATATCTGTTGGTAACAGTGGATCGTCCCATTTTTTTTCCCTCTCTAGACCATAAATGTTTGAGTCTAGATTCTGAAGTTAAAGATCCCAGCTCCTCAGTTCTGTTTTTGCTGTCTTGTGATTAGCCAACATTTTAAACTCCAGTTTAGTTTTGGATGTCTCAAAACAAGTTTTAAAACCTAGGGAGAAAGATACTCGAATTGTGTATGCCTCAGTATTACAGTTGGACTTGGTAATGCATATGGCGAGGGAAAAGAGTTAAAAGAGCCTGCTTCAGGAAGAGGAATGGAAAGGAAATCCAGCCATCTGTTAAGTGTGGGGGCAGAACACAGAGGTTGGCGTGGTGTTAGAGGAAAAGACCCAGACCCTGTCTAGGCAGAGCAAAAGCTAGGAAGCTTGTCTCGGGTTTCTGTTCTCCACTGTATTACATCTACCCTGTTTGTATCATTGTTTTGTTTTTGAGACAGGGTCTTAATGTAGTTCAGGCTATTCTTAAACTTGCTATGCAGCCAAGGGTGACCTTGAACATCTGATCCACCTCTGCAATGCTGGAACTTCAGGTTATGACACCACACCCAGTTTTATTCTGTGCTGGAGACCAAATGGAAGGCTTCTGTGTACACAGCCTATTAACAGCGTCTGCCCCTGCTCCCTAACCATGCTGCCTGTGTGAGCATCTGAGATACTCCATCACTTTCTACCCGGGTAGCTACCTATCAAACCCTTTCTCAAGATGTCCTCAGATACCCTTCTTTCACAAAATTCCCTCCATACCACGTCACCTGGGCATGACTTCCCTCTCAGCCATTATTTGTTCTCTGGTATTATTCCAATGTGTGAAGAGTTACCATACAGCCAAGTCCTGTAGAGCTCAGTGGGTTTCATCCAGCCACCGATAGGCATGCAAGCACCAATAGAAAATCTATAAGTTACCACCCCTCCCTGGGACACCCAGTCCCAGCAAGACTAAGCACATCTTCTCCCACTGAAGCCCAACCAGGCAGTCCAGTTAGGGGAAGGGGATCCAATGACAGGCAACAGAATCAGAGGCAATCCCTGTGTAACTGTTAAGGGACCCATGAAGACCAAGCTGCACATCTACTCCAAATGTGTAGGGGGCTAGGTCCAGTCCCTGCATGCTCTTTGGTTGATGGTTCAGTCTCTGTGAGCCCCCATGGGCCCAGGTTAGCTGACTTTGTAGGTCATCTTGTAGTGTCCTTGGCCCCTCTGGATCCCTCGATTCTATCCCTTGCTCTTCCACCAGATGTTTGACTGTGGGTCTCTGCATCTGTGTTTCTATCTGCTGCTGGATAAAGCCTCTCAGAAGACAGTTGTGCTAGGTTCCCCTTCTCTGAGAAGGGGAACGGTAATGGGAGGGGGGATTTGTAAGGGTGGAACTGGGAGGAGAGGGGGCTGCAGTCGGGATGTACAGCGAATAAATAAACAAATAGATAAAATCTAAAAGCCATTCGATCTTTAGAACTCATATTCCTGTGACAACATGGAAGTATGAGAGTCATTGGGAAGTAGGAGAAGTCTGTGACTAAAGTTCCTGTAGCAAATACATATACATATATATGCTACACACACACACACACACACACACACACACACCCCTCCCTTGACTGCTATGCCCCTTGTTAGGTTTGTGAAGTACTACTCTGGCACCACCTTGTGGCCACTACCCAGAATGCTTACAGAATCGTGAACCTGTTAATCACAGAGGTCTTGGCTCCTCACAAAGACTCATCAATGTTTTTACATTTAAAAAATAATGTGAAATACAGCCCTGGAAAATCCTAAATCTAGAGGGATCTTTAAAAAGTTTTAGCTGAAGTGAGCCCAGTGAGGATTCATAATAGTTACCATGAAAACAAAATTAGCATTTGTACATGATACTCATTGCTAGATTTCCTTCAACATGGCTTGATTGCATTTCCATGCTATTTCTTAAATAAAATTGACCACTGGTCTGTACCAGTTCCCATATTCTAGTTTATGCTAATTGTTTCTTCACCGGCTGTTTAACTTCTTTTTTTACTTGTATCCCTAATAATTTTTAATTTGTAGTAAGATCTCCATGAGATTAGATCTTGATCAGGAAGAAGAATAGAGATGTGTGAGTGTGTGGTGTGTGTGTGTGGTGTGTGTCTGTGTGGTGTGTTGGTGTGTGGTATGTGTGTGTGTGTTGTGTGTGTGTGTGGTATGTGGGGGGAGTAGTGAGTAGCACTGTAACAGGAAGTGCCTTGCCTCCTGGCCATCCCCATTCACAGATCCTGGTGTTCCTGGGCTTGTGGGAGTTGCAAATTCTGATTAAGGTACACTCAGGGAGAAGACAATTTAAAAGCTTCTATTTATTTAGTTTTAGGATTGTTCTAGACAAAGAAATGGAAAGAAATGCTCTTGGCATTTAAATTTTCTCCTACTTGGAGATAGTACTTGACATTTCTATAGAAACTTTCTACTGAACAAGAATGCTCTGGAAAACAGGGGGGAGGGGGCACTAAGGATACTGCCAGTGGGGCTCCTGTCAAGACGAGCCAAGCATGGAGACATGCCTGACATCCCAGAACTTGAGAGTCCGAGGCCAAACGATCAGGAGTTGAAGGTCATCCTTATATTGCTGTCCCAGAACAAGAAACACAAAAGGAGGAGAACAGAGAAGGAAGTTCATCCTCCTTATCAGCTCCCCCCTCCTTAAGGGAGGTCAAAGCAAAAGATCTGTATGTCTTAACTAAATGTCTGAGCTGGTAAGCAATGTTTTACTATTCAAAAATTAAATTAAAGCAAAGGCTGGATGATGGACTTAAGACTATGTAAATGAAACCAACAAAACTGCTCATGGAGGGCATCTGAGGGACACAGCCTGTGGGGGTGGTGGGGATCCAAGGAACTCTTTGGTTTTTTACTGTCAGCCATTCCCAGTTCCTGTGGTCCTTTATTGACTTCAGGCAAGTGAAAAGTTGTGTTTCTTAGGGGTCAAAAGTCAGACTTGTAGGAGGCTGAAATAGGGGTGGGTTTTGAAGTGTTGGTTCAATCCATGGGCTTTTGGGTTTCCAAATGATGCTATGTTCGTCCTCAATGCCAGTGTTTAGGAAACAAATTGTTAAGTGTAGTCATCTTTACTTATGTGGGGTTAAAAGCCACCAGGATGCTTTGTTTTTCTAAATAACAAGTGAGTTTATTTTTGTTGTTGTTGTTTAGTTTGTTTGTTTCATGTAACCGGGGCTGGCCTTGAATTCTCTATATAGCTGAGGATAACATCTAACTCCGGATTTTTCCTTCATTTCCTGGTGTGCTAGAATTATAGACATAAACCAAGCAACACGCCCAGTTTATACAGTGCTGAGATCAAACCCAGGACCTTACACATTTTGACAACTACTCTGCCACCAGAACCAGTCACATCCCCAGCCCACACATTCCCAGCCCACACATCCCCAGCCCACATACCACCAGCCCACACATGAGCCATTTTTGCCTGCATGCGTGTCTGTGTACCATGTGTGGCCTCCAGTACCCATGGAGGCCAGAGGAGTGCATTTTATCTTCTGGGACTAGAATTACAGATGGTTTGAGCCACCAAGTAGGTGTTGGGAGTCAAACCTTGGTCTTGGAAGAGCAGCCGTCAGAGCTTTAAATAGTCAATCCATCTCTCCAGCCCCAAGGGAGCCACTTTTGAAAGCCTTTTGTTCAGCAAGAGAGTTCTATAAATGATTGTTTCTTACAAGTTAAAGACAGAACAAAGCCACTTAGAACTCCATAAAAGCTTTCATTTCAGGCTACTGTGTGCAGAAGAGAGGGGCATTATTTTACTTCCATTTGCTGACGTGGGCGGTGGGGGCCCTTTTGTTAGATATTTGCATAGCAACACATTTTTCAATGTGCAGAGAAGACAGTGTTGATAAGGTTTATGATAATGCACGTGGGTGGTCTAGGGTATATCTGTGCTAAGCAAATGAAAACCAACAGCAGGACTAGGTGTGGGAGGTTCATGTGTAATCTAGTGTCCAAGAGGCTGAAGCAAGAGGACTATCTTAAGATTTAGGTCAACCCAGGCTGTGGAGTGAGGTCCAGAGCAGCCAATGCTACAGAAAAGAAGAAGAAAGGAAGGACAGAAGGCACTGTAGACATGAGTGTTCTGAAGGACTTTGGAAGTTCAGCATGGCAATCCTTCGAAATGAGAATCTCGAGAATCTCTTAAGTACTCATTATTCTATGTTAGTTGCTGTCACTTGTTTCTCTTTTTGCTCTACCATTTTCAAAGTAAAAAAAAAAAAAACCACAAAAACCAAACAAACATGTGCATACCTCTCAAAAACTCATTTGTATGAATTACACAATATGAATTGTTACAGTGATTTTGAATTAGTAACCATTCCCTGTAAAACAGTGACCCTCATTGTAAACACAAGACCCCGTAGAATTTCAAATAGAAAAAATATATAGAGGAAAATCTTAAGGATATGGCACAAGATTGCCTCTGAAATGAAGATGGTAAGAGCCAAGAGGCTGGGGGCTGGGAACTGGAGACTTCGAGTTGGGGCTGGAGAGCAGGAAGCAGGAGATAGAGGACAGAGGCTGGGACTGGAAGCAGGAAGCTCTAGACTAGAGAGAGCGTGGATTCTAGGGGTTAGCGGCTGGGGGTCAGAGGCTAGCGGCTGGAACCTAGAGGCAGGGGCTAAAGGTTAGAGGTGGAGTCTGGGGGCTGGAGGCTGAGACCCAGAGAAGAGAAGCTGAAGGCTAGAGGTGGGGGGAGGGGAGGAGGAGGCAACAAAAGCTTGAATCTCCAGGAGACCAGAGTTAAGGAGGGCAGTTTCATTAAACACTTCCTCTTTTTCTTCCAGCTTGTGTGTGCGCGTACGAGAATGTATGAGTATGTGCGTGCGTGCCTGTGTGTGTGTGTGTGTGTGCGTACGTGCCTGTGTGTGCACGTGTGTGTGTGTGTGTGTGTGTGTGTGCTCGCACAAGCATGCGTGCATGTCACTGTGCATGAATGAAGATTAGAGAGCAATCCGTAAGAGTTGATTCTCCCTCAGGGGCCATGAGTCTTGAACTGGTTGATTTTCTCTGCAAGATAAAGAATTAAAAAGCAAGAAAAGTCTTGAACACAGTAAATAGCAGTGGAGACATCACAAACACCACAGAGAGTAGCAGACAGAGTCAGCAGTTAGAGATAGACCTTTATTGGGGTGAGGAAACACACAGGTACAGCAGACACAGAGGAAAAAAACCTCTCTGCAAAGTAGAGGGGGCACCGGGGAGTCTCAGATCCAGTCTCTCATTGAGGCCTGGGATATAGGTGTTGATGGGCCCTCCTCCCCTAATTTAGGGATGGTCAGTTTGAATAAAGACAGGGCAGCTGAGAGGTCTACAACTTTGGTGTAAACATCTGGCTTTGAACTTGTCTGACCAGTCCTTCAGCAGGCTGACCCCAATGGCTGGAGAAAAAGTCTGCTAGACCTTTGTTTTAAGCTGCCAGGCTTTGGTCTCAGGTCAGAAGAGCAAGGAAGAAGCCACCATCTTGGAAGCGGACTAATCCTTATTACCTGTCCTAGTCATGGCCCCTCTCCCTATCTGTCTGTTTAGCAGGCATCAAACTCATAGTCTGTAGTGGTTTGAATGAGAAGGGTCTCACAGGCTGGTGTCTGAATGCTTGGTTCCCAGTTAGTGGAAATGCTTGAGCATTATCAGGAGATGTGGTCTTGCAGTTGGAGGATGTATGTCATTGAGGTGGGCTTTGAGGTTTCAGAAACCCAAGACAGGTCCTGTCTCACTCTCTTTTTGCCTTCTGCTTGCTGATCAGGATGTAAGCTCTTCACTACTGCTTCCAGACCATGCATACCTGCCTGCTTGCTGCCATGCTTCCCTGCCATGATGACCATAGACTAACTTTCTGAAACTGTAAGTAAGCCCCAGTGAAATACTTTCTTCTGTAAGTTGCCTTGGTCATGGTGCTGCATCTCAGCAATGGTAACCCTAACTAAGACATAGTCCTTCAGGTCTCAGGGTTCAAACTCAGGTTGCTGAGCTTGCCAGCAAGCATCTCTAGCCACTGAGCCACTTGTCAGCCCATATTTTACTTTTGAAGTATAAAGTTTAAAAAGCATTTGAATAGCTCTGACAAACTATTTCCTGGTGCCTTATCTTCATGCAAGAACTTACTGAGATGGATAGATTCCATGTGCTTGACTGCACTGACAAGGCTTCAGAAGCCCAGAGAAGTGGCGTGAAGTATCATGACCCAGAACCAAGCAGCTTCCAGCCTGATACAAAAAGGACATGGACTCTCGGGCATGGAGGGCCCATGAGCTCTGATGCAGTGTTGGACACTGAGCTGGAGGCTTGTGCCTTTGCAGATCTTGGAAGTGGTGATGGGGCAAGAAGTAGCTTAACCAGAGATTGAGCCTTCCCACCTGCTTCCCAGAGCTCACACAGGTGGCCCTCTGAGGAAAGGAGCAAGCACCAGCTGAGCCCAGCTCAAGATGCTGAGTGATCATGCTCCTTCCTCAGTGGACCCAACCCCTCACACTAAAAGAATTCCCAAGCCTCAGACTAGATGTTCTGACATGACTTCAACTGGTGGCCAGTCTTTCCTATGCTGTTCTCAGCGTCTGAATATTTACCTGTGGCAGATGACACTACCCACTCCTATCCTGCTCATAGGCAGTCCTGTCCTCAACTCTCTTCCTAAAGGACCACCCTTAGTGAAAAAACAGAGGGCTCTTGGACCCTGCCTGTGAGTGGCAGGTGGAGCCTCTAATTAATTAATTAATTAATCAATTAATTAATTACCTCAGTTTTCACATGAGGAAAAGTGAGGCGCTGCAGCCAAGCAGGAGTTCCAGCTTTGTAATCTGTGAGTTCACACATGAGGAAGAGAGATAGCAAGTTTTGATTATTTTTCAGGTTGACACATTAGGCCACACCATCTGGTCCACACTGGTGTTAAGAATTAGGGGAAGAGCAAGACTGAGCCCATGCAGAAGGAAGAACAGAAAGACTATGAAGGTGGGCATCTAGGACTGAGAGGAAACGGGTTAATATGAGAGCCAGCAGGTGCAGGAGAGGAAGTGACCAAAAGGGACAAGTGTTTTATTTTCACAACTGCCTTGTAATAAAATACCTCAACAAAAGGAAGCTTAAGAGAAAAAGGTTCCGTTTAGCCCACAATTCCAGGTCCATCATGTAGGGAAGTCAAGGCAGCAGAAACCTAAGACAGTCACATCAGTTAAGAGCAGAGACTGCACGCATAATTAGTTCCTTTCTCTACTCTTACCCTCCAGAGTCTAGACCTAGGGAATGGTGCTGACAACTTTCAGGGTAGGTCTTCCACCATCTTCGAAGATAATCAAGAGACACTGCCCACCAAGACATGCCCACTTGATTTGGGGAACTTTCTTCCCAGGCGATTCTATACTGTGTTAATTAGAAAACTAAAATTAACCATTCAGCTTAGTTCTAGCTGTAGCTAAGAGAGCATGTGTGGCTGTGTTGAGCAGGTGAGGCCCCTGGCTGATGTCCCACAGAGGCCTAGAGTCAGAGCAGGGAGTGGGTCTGTGCTCTGACCAGTGTGCTTACAGTCTTCTCCTACCTTCTCATGCAGTGTAAAAACAGGTGCTGCTGTGGAAAGAGAACTGTGTATCTCATCCTGAAGATTGTGTCTCACATCTTAAAAAACAGATGACTTCGTTTTCATGGCAGAGAGCAAATAGAGATGTCCTCTGGGTATCTCTAACAAGGCCAGGCTGCTTACTTGAACATTGGATTAGAAGCAAAGATTGGCTTAGCCACAAGCTTTCCTCAGGAAATCATGGTGTTCTTGTGCTCTTTTGTTCTGGATGCAGGCTGATGAGAACATAAGATGGATCCTAGCAGGAATTAAGGAGAGAGACGGAGGGGGAAGATGCTCTGCAGCCCAGGTGTGTCCACACTGCTCAAGGCTAGGTCAGCCTCCAGTACAGGATGCCTTTTCCTGCTTTGCCTTTCTGCCAGCCCTGCTCCAGGCTACTCAGCTGTCTCCTGCAGTGCTCTGTAACTGCATCACTACAAACAGAAAAATGCACACTATGTTCTGAAGCACAGTCACTTGCTGCTAATGAATTGAACCATCTCAGTGAGTCTCAATGATAGCCTCACAGTATGCACGAGGGGTGGTGGGACTCTAGAGATGTTTAGTCACTGACCTGCCCACAGCTCCCTCTAGAGAGGACCAGAACCAGAAGTAGAATAGAAGTGCCTGGATGTTGGAGGTGTTTACTGTGACAGTAGCTGACTAGCTGTGCTCGGATTATAGATTTTACTACCTACTCATAATTATACTCTATTAAACGTGCCCACTCTAATTCAATATAAACCATAGCCAATATTCTCATTCTACCTAATGAGGTGTATGTCGTAACACACAAGAACTGTCACACAGGAAACAGACCATTAGTTGATGAGTGCTCTGAAGACAGGCGGGTGCTGAAGGCCACAGAGGAATACGGAGGGCAGGGGAGAGAACCCAGATCTTTCTTGTTGTGACCACAGATGCTTTGTCAGTGCTCAGGGCTGCAACTCAAAAGTGAATTTTGCTCCGTGTAGTAATACCTCATAGATAGGGCCGAATAAAATTAGAGAGCTGCCACAAAGGTGGGATGGCACATAGAGACGTGCTTAAGTGCGCATGCACCTACAACTTTGAAAGTGCTAAAGCCAGGCTTTCTCAGCATAGCAAGAAAATACTGCGTGCCCAGGTTATCACATCACAACTCAAAAGAGCCAAATTATGGACTCAGCCTAACCAGCAGATGACAGGACAAATCAAAGGTGTGCGTGTGCACAGTGGAATATTATGCAGCCACAAAAAATGAGACCTTGTCATGTGCTATGAAATGCAGGGGGACAGATGTCTTTAAAATAAGCCAGACCCAGAAATACAAGTACTGCATGTCCTCTCGCACTTACGAATGTTACAAAAGCCTACCTGGAAACAGAATCCTGATTACTGGTGATTGTGAAGGGTGGGGTCTTTGATCAGTACACACTGTGTGCACATAGGGAATATCATGCCAAGCCACATTAACGTGCATAATTAATACATGTTAATAGAAAATTTTAAATGTAATAAAATATAATAAATATAATAAAATCTTGGTGCTTGTGAAATGGCTCATCAAGTAAAGGCCCTTGCTGCTAAACCTGCAGACCTGAGTTTGACCCCCACTCCACTCCTGGACTTACAAGGTGGAAGGAGAAAACTGATTCCCATATATTGTCTTATGACTTCCACATTGGAATTATGGCATGCCCCTGAACAAAATCAATCAATCAATCAATCAATGTAATTTAAAAAATTAAAATAGATTCATCAGTAGATTGCTAAGAATGTACATCTTTGATACATCAATTATAATAAAATGTTAGCACACAGTTATTAATGAAGTGTTGGAAAACATTTAAAAGGCATCAAATTATCTCCTTTCCTACCTGCACCGTTCAGAGAGTTGGCTGCAGGCCTAAGGTATTGCTCTCATAGCTCTGATAAGTTCAGAAGAACAAAACATCTTTCTCCCAGTTGGAAATCATCACAGTGGGAGGACAGGGAGCTCTTGGGCACCCTGCTGACTTGTTTATATGCATGGATGCCCCTCTCTTTGCTACAGTATCAGTAGTCCGAGTCTTGATGCTTGAAATTGAAGATTCAGACTGATAGGACAATAGATCCTTAACAGTTGCAGGGCACAAACCTTGGGCAGCAGCAACTCAGGAATTAGCAGACACCTCCGATTTTCCTCTCCTTGCCCTGGATGGCATTTCCAAAGCTCAGGTCTTAGCTGCTATAGTTTGGTTTGTAAAGATTTCCTAAAAGTCGAAGGCTAAAGATTTGGTCTGCTGTGTTGGTACGGTAGGGAGATGGTAGGACCCAGGGGAAGGGCCTAGTGGGAGGTAGTTACATACTTGGGGAAAAGCCCTGGAAGAGGTAGATAGGACATCAAGCTACCCTTGAGACAGGGTATCATGTAGCACAGGCTGGCCCCACGCTTGTTATATTGCTAAGGATAGATTGCTTCCAAATCTAGTCAAACTGACAGTGACATTGGGAAACAAGAATAAGCACCTTCAGACCACATCTGTACAACCAAAAGCCAAGGAAAGCTTGTGCGTTTAGCACAGTTTGAATGTTTCTAACCTGATTCACTTCAAAGGTATCAACCAAATGAGCCTACAAGGTGGAGCATATACTAGGTAGAAACAGAAGCATCCATGAAATGATCCACATAGGCTGGTGCTCACAACTCTCCAGCTTTAAACTCTGGACCCTTTAGCTTCTACTTCCCAAGTGACTAGGATTACAAGAATTTATCACCATGCCCAGATTCTCAGCCCCTTCTCATTCCTATTTTTAACCCAGGCTATGCACTCCCAGCACCTCAACAGCACAAAACAAGAGGGCCAGCCTACTCTGGACTGTAACTTCCAACACTGTGAGCCACAGTAAACCTTTCTCTCTATTCATGGCTTTCTGAAGGTATTTGTCACATTAGTGGAGAGTTGACTAACATTGACACTTCTCTCCACTCCATTTGGTGATGGAAACAGGTGCCAAGATACCTGTTCCCAAGCACAGAGACATCTCCAGTACTTGAGAGGACTGGAACCAGTGCACCTGCTCCTCAGAAACTGGAAATGGAGTTTCCAAACATCTTCATGTGATGAGGTGTGAAAGACTACTGTTCCAATGAGTTTAGGAGCAGGAGGTTCTGATAGCAGATCCACACCTCTCTGCACACTACCCTGACCTTCTGAACAGCCATAGGATCTTTGGAGTGATGTGGGGGAGGGCAGCTGAGCATGGCTGGAGAGTTGTGAGCACCAGCCTATGTGGATCATTTCATGGATGCTTCTGTTTCTACCTAGTATATACTTGACCTTGTAGGCTCATTTGGTTGATACCTTTGAAGTGAATCAGGTTAGAAACATTCAAACTGTGCTAAACGCACAAGCTTTCCTTGGCTTTTGGTTGTACAGATGTGGTCTGAAGGTGCTTATTCTTGTTTCCCAATGTCACTGTCAGTTTGACTAGATTTGGAAGCATCCAGAAAACACACCTCTGGGTGTGTGCATGAGGGTGTTTCCAGAGAGGTTTAACTGCAGATAGAAATATGTGGAGAACAGCAAGGGGTAGGGTGTGGTCCTGGACTGAGTAAAGCAGAGCCCGTGGGCTGAGCAGCAGTCTCTCTCTGCAGACACAATGTGACCCACTGCCCCAAACCCCGGGCAGCTTGGCTTCCCTACCGTAGAACTGTGAGCCCAAACAAACCCTCCTTTCCTTACATTGCTAATGCTGAGTGTTTTGATCACAGCAACGAGAAAAGTCTTTATACATGAACATGAAGAGTGGCTTAAGCTATGTTCTCAACCAAAAGAGAAAGCTGCAAGACATGGTATGAACATGATATGAAAAGAATTTTGAATATTTAAAAGAGGAAATGAGAGTGCTTTGCTATACAGGGTCTGTGCTGGGGGAGCAAATCCCTTCCCTGCTGGGGATTGCATCCTGGGTCTCCTGTATGCTAATCACATGACCACCACTAAGCTAAACTCATAGCCCCAACTCATATTTTTTTTGGTATTGTTTACTTTTTACACAGCCGCAAAGACATTAGCTTTGTGTCAGATCAAAACAAAATCAAGGGCTTTGTATCTTAGTGCAAGTCTCATAGTTTACAGTTTTGACAACTGTGTCTGTATTTGTTTGTGTGCCTATAATTAGCATATTCTTAGGCTGTGAAGTGATTACTTAGACGCTGATATTTTAGAAAAAAATACCGGTACAGTGTGGCATGAAGTGAGGCTAACAGATTTCAAAATGCTGACTTTTCAATGAGCCCCCTCACTCCCAGCTTCATATAGTTTTATGCCTCCAAGAAACTTCACAGCTCAGGTGACCTTTTGCTTCTAACCAAGGATGTCATTCCGGTGGCTAGCTTTCTGATTCTTTAGTCTCTTTTCTCTTTGATGGTTCAGTGGTTCATCTTTATCATCAGCTTGATTGGATTTGGAATCTCTTAGGAGACACATACCTTCACATGTCTGTGATAGTGTTGCCAGAGAGGTTTAATGAAGGACAATCCACTGTGAATGTAAGGGTCACCTTGCCACGGGCTGGGGTCCCAGACTGAACCAAGCAGAAAGGGAGCAGAGTACAAGCACTCATCTCTGGCTTTACTCCTTACTGTGACAGACTGTATCCCTTCAGTATGTGAGCCAACACAAACCCTTTCTCCCTCAAGTTTCTTTTTGTAAGGTATCTGATCAGAGTGCTGAGAAAAGTAACCAATGCAATCCTGTTACAAGTAGCCAACCTGCGAGTGCCGGGCTCGGGTGTTCCCGCAAGCACCTGTCCATGACCTCACTTGATTTCCCTTCTCTTTTACTCAAAGCCTTGTCCCTTCCCTATCTTTCCCTCCACACCCTTCATTTTGTCTGGCTGTGGCTGGAGACAGCTAAAATATCTGTGCAGATCAATGTTCACACAAAGAACACTCTCTCACCCACAGGTCCCTTGAATTATTCAAAGTATCTCCCCTCTCTCGAGTTTCCAATCGTTTTTGTTTGTTTTTTTTTTTTGTTTGTTTGTTTGCTTGGTTTGTTTTTGTCTTCCTTGGCAGTGGGAAACTGACACTGGACATAAGGCAACTGCAGGTTGAGACAAAATGCAGGAAACTAAAGGTCCCAGAGCCCGGAGAGGCTGTTCATCTCACTGTTTTTATACCTGCTGCAATGTCTTTTCTGATTTCACCCCAAATCCAATCTTATGACTTCAGAGGGAACAGACAAATAGAGGAGTGTGTCTGTGTATGGTGCAGAGCAGCCAGCCAGAAGCCAGCACCTGCAGCCTGATGAATATGCCAGCTACAAGCAACTCAGTAAGACACAGACACAGGAGCAGCGAGAAAGTCAGCCATGCAGCCTCTGCCACTGTCTGGGATGTGTGTGTCTCCTTCCATGTTGAAAATCTAAATCCACAACCATAGCCACATCCCATGAAGTTCCATAGGGGAGGAGTCAGGGGAGAAACTTGAGTGTGACTGAAACAACCTGTCTGCCTGCCAGTCTTGCCAAGGAGCAGGTCAGCAGACAGAAAGCCAAGAGTACGCTGGGTTGCTCTGTAAGTTGATGCTGCGTCTCCCAGAGAGTAGGAGCATCTGGCATAGCAGTAGACACAGGTTCAGAGGCTGCTCGGAGAGTCATTAGGTTAAGGTAATTCCTCCTGCCCAGGCCACTTCATTTCCTGGAGGGCTGCTCATCACTGGGGACAGAAGGAATTACTAGAGGTTTTATTTTGGCCTCTGTGCCCTGTGTGGGGTGGGAAGAGCAAAGTGTGTTCTTACCTTCCTGTACAGAGCAGCCAGCCACAGACAAGGGACCCCTTCCACAGTCATGCCTGCACCCCAGCCATAGTACAGAGGCTAGTCTATCGAGCTCAGACCTCCACCTGCTGAGCTCCTCTTCTCACTCAGCCACACGAGAACACTGCCATCTTGGGCTGAGGGGATGGATCAGTGTGTAACGTATTTGCCATGCAAGCCTGCACGCCTGTGTTTGGACCTCTAAGACCGACATAGAGCCAGGCATAGTAGGGTACACCTGTTATTAGCATGCTGGAGTGGAAGACAGGGAAAAGTGTGTCCCTAGGGTGTATTGACCAGCCAGTCTAGCTGAAATGGTCAGATTTGAGGAGAGACCGCATCTCAAAAAATAAGGTGGAGAGGGATGTAGGAAATCACCCAACATTGGCCTCTGGCTTCTACATATGGGTACAAAGGTGAACATACATCCCCAATGCCTATAAATGCATGTACATACATACACACAGAAAAAAACATCTTCCCCACAAAAGAAGACTACCACCATGCTGAGGAAGAAGAATGGCCAATAAACGAAGCATAGCAAGTCAGCTGAGTCACAGTAACTGTCACTGAGATGCCTATGCTCCTCACCTCAGTGCACAGCAAATTTGCTATTGCTGGCTTCTGGAAGAGCACATGGAAGCCATTCCCCTTCATTTGACTGGCCCCACAGAGGTCACCACCCTGAAGTCTGCTCCATCCAAACTTTGCCTTTCTAGGAAGGAACTGCAGGTCTCCGTGTGGGCTCTAGTGCCTGCTTGCATTCATGTGCCTGAGCAGCTAACACTCTACTACTGTGATGGCTGACACACATCCTGTTTCCCAGAACAGGTGGCATGTCCTTAGAGGCTAAGATTGCCTTTCCTATGACATGTGCGTGATGCCTCCTGCCTGGAGCTGTGCAATTGATTTGATGGTGAGAGAGGGTGCAAAGCTGTCCAAGGAGGGATGCCATCTCCAACCTGGCATTCCCCTGCAATGGTAGCTCCTGATATTGTCCTAAGTCCATTGTCACCAATCTTAGGTTTCCATACTTAATAGCTACACAGCCATGTGTCTACCCTATGCTCAGTGCCTGACATAGCTCTTGTCTTTTAATCCTTACAAAATACCATGATGTTGATATTGCTAAAATAATGATTTCACAGTTCAGGCCAATAGCTACACTGCAGAGGAAGATTTGGAACCAGATCTCATTGTTGTCAAACTTAGACAAAAGCTTTCTTTTAACCTCTCCTGAGTGGCAGGTTGAACAACAACAACAGCAACAACGACGACAACGACAACTGGCTGCAGGGTACCCAACTGTCATTCTCAGGCCCTGCCCAGCACCACTGTCATCATTTATAAAGTCCAGGTGCAAAGTGTACATGGTGGCATATATCTGTAACCCCAGCACTCGGGAGGGGGAGGGAAAAGAGTTGTTGAGAGGTTGAGGATAGCCTCTGCTACGTAGTGTGTTCCAGGACAGCCTGGGCTACAGAAAGAGACCCTGTCTCCAGGAAAGGTACAGGATACCCCTTATATGGCTCTGCAGACTCCTCTTTCCTTGGGGAGGTCTGAGGCCTGTGGCTTAGTCTGGGTCACAGGGTACAGATGAGCTCTCCCTCCAATATCTGTTCAGTATCACATGTTTGGGTCTTTGTAGTAAGGCCTTTTTTCTCAGATGGCCTCATTTTTAAAGGCAAATCTCCAAAGGAAGGTGATATGCTATGATTCTCATTCCTGGGTTCTGCCATTTTTCATGTGGCTGGAAAATAATAGTCCTTATAGGCTCTGGGCGTGAAAGGAAAATGTAAGAAGACTCGATTCGAGACAGACGTTAGGACCCATTGTCTTTTGTTTGTTTGTTTGTTTCAGTTACATTTTATTTATTTTGGGAGTGTGTGTGCGTGCGTGCGTGTGTGTGTGCGCACACGTGTGTGTCGTAGCACACTTGTGGAGATCCGAGAACAACTTGCAGGAGTTGGTTTCCTTGCAGGCCCTGATTTTGAACTCAGGCTGTCAGGCTTGGTGGCTAGGACCTATACCTGCTGAGTCAGTTTGCCCACAAGCTGTTGATTTTGTTATTATTTTTGTTTTCATCTCCAGGGCTGAGATGGAGCCCACTAAACTACACAGTCCCTTCTGTTGAACCACAACCCCAGCCTGAATACAGTTCAGATTCAACTCAAGACTAAGTCTAAGGCTGGGCCAACAGTGGCCTGTGGGGAGCACATGAGACACTGGTTAGCAATGTTTGGATTGACTTGGCAGTCATGAGCTATGTACTTCTTACTGCCGTCCAAAATCCTTTTATGTGTTTCAGGAGCTAACTATGAAGGATGACATTAAAGAGTTTGGAGCCTGTCCTAGTTACTTTTTGTCAACTTGATACAAGCTAGAGTTATCTGGGAACCTCAATTGAGAAAATGCTTTCATCAGATCGACTGTTGGCAAGATTGTGTGACGTTTTTCTTGATTGATGTGGAAGGGCCCAGTCCACTTTGGACAGTGCCACTTTGGGGCAGGTGGTCCTGGGTTGTTTAAGAAACAAGCTGAGCAAACCACAAGGAGCAAGCCAGTAAGCAGAGATCCTCCATGGCTCAGTGCCTGTCTCCAGGTTCTTGCCTTGAATTTCAGCTATGACTTCCCTCAGTGATGACCTATGACCTGTAAGCCAAATAAACTCTTTACTCTGCAAGTTGCTTTGGGTCATAGTGCTTGATCACAGTAATAAAATCCTAACAAAGACAAGTCCCCAAAGTAGAGGCATATTTTTTCTAAGGCTTATAGCCATGTGGCACACACTAAGAGTAGGTTCCTTTCAGGCAGACCTGAGTGCTGCCCATGTATTGAACATTGTCAGGACATGATGAATTTTATTAGTTGGTGAGGTGGAAAAATGACATTATTTGGGCACACTTACCAAAATATTTAGGGTTGACATGTTATAATGTCTATAATTTATTTTAAAATGTTTTAGCTGGGAAATAAATGAAGTAAATATGACAAATAATTAAAATTGTGCATTTAAGTGACAGGCATATGGGATGCATGACACCAGTTATCAGCTTGTCTGTATATTTAACATTTCTCAAAAAAGATGTAAAAAAAATCAAAGTTTTTCAGTAGTTAAGAAAACCTTCCAGATTGTATGGTAAGAATGACATTGGGTTTTCTGGTAAACAAAATTCTAGGAAAGCCCTAGGATTTTTATCTCTAGTGCTCATGCCCCGTGAAATGTCCTCAATTTTTAGTGTAGGCAAGATCTGAGAACAGATATGATGGTATTTACCTTCTTGGTCAGATTATGCCAGAAGGCAAAGATGAAGGGCTGTAGAGATGTCATTGAGAGGTGCCTGGTCAGCTGACTCTGAGCTCATCATGCTAGGTCAGCTGACTCTGAGCTCATCAAAAGGAGTGTTATCTTGGGTATTGGAGTCTAACCTGATCAAGCAAACCCTTTGAAGGAGAGATTGGCAGCAACAAATGACTCTTAGGATCTTGAAGAAACAAAGAGGCAAGTAGTGGAAAGTGCAATGGGGAGTGGTTGGGGAACCCTGGGAAGCTGGTGCTTAGTGAGGTCCTCAGACCTGCTGCTCCACAGAACTGAATTCTGCTTCTAGATCAGAGTTCAGGTGATATGGCCACACGCTGATCTCAGGCTTGGGCAGGCCAATGAATTGACAGATGCTTCAGCTAACTTATGCCAGGTTTTTCACACATGGAAACTGAGGTAACTAATTAAGGTGATCAACTTTATGAAGCAATAGGCCATAAAACCAGATTTCAACTACTGATTCAATACTAACTAATTAGACTGGTAGCCGTGGGTGTTATGTAACAAAGGATTCGAGGGATGGGTGCTCTTGGAGCTAGAGGGAGAGATGAGATTGATTAATAATGTCTGCATGGACTGGGAGGTCAGAGCATATGTATCGTTTACTACCATTCAAGGTCCCTTATATGTTGGAGGAAACTGACCTTAATTATCTTATTTTTTTCTCAATGACAATATAGGACTGAAAGTCTTAAGTCTTCAATTGGAAGGGACATTGTGCTGTGAGAAAAGTCTCCCAGACAGAAGAGTAGAGAAGTTATCAAGGTAGGTTAGAGCAGTTCCAAGATCTCGGGATAGTTTTGTGGGCAAGTGTGGGCAGTAAGAAACTCCCTCCTCGCTCTCCCTAGTTCTCACCCCATCTCCCTTCACCCCTTTAGTCCAAGCCCTTTGAGTAGCACAGAGTGCCCCTAAATTGCAAAATCCATTCCCTAAAATGTTGCTTAATCCTGCACTTCTCTCTAAGGCTATAATACATCAAGGTTCATGACCATCCAAAAGGAATGACAGAATTCCTGAGACACTTATTCCAAAGAGTGTCTGTATATATATATTTATACATAGTAAGTATATATTCATACAGTAAAAGTATATATTTATTGTATATAAGTATATATACTTACATATGTAATACTGTACTTATATAAAATAAGTAAAGGTATACTTATTTCACTGGTAACTGCTTAGCATTGAGCTTTGATGTAATGTCTACTGACATTTCATATTAAAACTGGGTGCATAGCACCCAGCAATCAGCGTCACAAGCCAAGTATCCTCTCTGGAGTAAAGCAGGCTTCTGCCACAACTTTTAGGATATAAATTGACTTTGCACCCATACTAATGAAACCATGCAAGTCCAGGCTCCCCCTTTTCCTAGTGACGTACCACCATACCCAGCCATGGTATAGTCTCAAAACTGCAAGATTGCAGCTACTTCCCAACACACACGGAATGAAGCATGGCAAAAAACAAACAAAAATCAAAGCAAAACAAAACAACAAAAAGTAAACAAACAAAAAACCATAATTCAAACAGCTGGAGCTCTCAATCAGAGGTAGAGTGTGCTTGCCTAGCATGTACAGGGTCCTGGGTTCCATTCTTAGCATCTCCCTCCCTCCCTCCCCCCCCCTCTCCTCCACCCTCCCATTTGAGCCTAAGGAATACTCCAATGAAAAAAGCAGTTGATCAAGGGCTGAAGGCCAGGGAAAATCACTAATGGCTTCTGCAGCTATATTGAGGAAAAAGAAATACTTTACTGAGTGCAAAATATTTCCTTGTATATGAATGCCAGATAGACTCCATCCTGCCCTGTTTGCTCCTCAACTAGTGGACCATGACTGTGTATTTGACATTTTCCCAAAGCACTCATCCACCTTAATTTAACTGTCTGCATCAGGGCCTTTTAACACATAAGAAGGACTCATCAACATGCTTTTGGGTACAAATAACAGGATGGGACAGAGCTCTAATGAGAACAACGTCACACAAAGAAAATGGCTTGGTAAACAGCTATGCCATTTTATCTCGTACCACTGATGATTTTCATGCTTAAATTTCAAGAATTAAATGCCAACATTGACATTTGAAAGCTTTGGCTTAGAAATTATTGTCTTTGACTTGTATTTGAACAGTTGTAAAATTGATGAGGCTGACTGGGAGGCCTGGTGTCTTGCTTACAACAGTCTCTGTCGCTCTTTATTGTCACTGCACGCTAGGGGTCAAAGGTCAACTGTAAGCTATCACAGTTTCATCAGTGATTCTGTCATGTCAGAGGTCGGTGGAAAGCAAAGGCTCTCTCCCTCATGGAAACAGACCCGTTCTTTTCCCCACTCACAGTCTCCTGTCTCTGGACGCTGCCACACTGTCCAATCATCTATTACTTGTTGACAGTAATGATCTTGGTGTATATTTGAACTGCTTTTACTTTCTCTGATTATCCTCCCACTAAAATTTCATTTTTGGTCAAAATTCGTACCAACTCATCAGGAACCTTCCTGTGAGTTTGAACACTGAAAAAAAGCACATGACACAGTTCTGTCAAGAAATGGACGCATTGATCCTTCGATTTAGCCCCATTCCCAGAACACCTTGTGTATTCAGCTTAACATGTGGATCAGTTCACGAAACACCACGAACAACGTGTGTTTTCCCGTCTAGATGGAGGAGTAAAGAGACCCTTCCCTGGCAGCCACTTTGTGCGAGCTGTATCTGGTTACTTCTAACTGGGATGAGGCTGTGGGGAAGAAACAGGAAGAGGGAGGCCGGACTGGAAAACAGAAAGTCCCTGGAAGTAGATACAAGGGGGGCGAGAAAGGAAAACACAAGAGGTGTACAGAGCAAATGGGTTGGGTACAAAAGTGTGGGCCATTCTTCTGGGGACACTCACGGTGGAGCCGCCGCCTCCGGATCCTGTCCCTCCATGGCCTGTTTCTGATCCAGTGTAATCGTGAAGGCAACACCATGGTCCCCAAAACAGCGGCCTAAGACCTCATGACCACGCCAGCAAAGGTCTCACAGCAATTCCGGAAGTCGGTCCAGATGCATACAAATTACAAAGAATGTTTTTTAAAGCTCCTCCCCCCCTTCTCTCTTTTTTGATGTCTGAGGTTTCCGTTGGCTTATTTTATCTCGAGCTTTCCTTCATTTCTCTTCCTTTAACTCCAGACTGGCCCCAAGGCGGCTGCTAGGCTGAGCTCCCTGGGGCCCAGCCTCTCTCAGCCTTCTGTACTATGTTTTATGCATGAACACTGTGGCGTGGTAATTTATTCTAGCAGAGCCGATCCCTGAGCTCCTCTGTCTGCTGTGCGTCAGAGGAGCCAACAGTGGCTGGGGGAGGGCAGGTGTGTCTGCTGGCACAGGAATGACTTGAAACGGGAATACCTGTCTGCAGACTGGAACCACAGGCTGGCCTCGCTCCTGGGACCCTACTACACCTCATTGTCAACCACACAATTTATTGACTACCAAGTTCCGAAGACCTAGGAATAGACGTGGCACTTGGTAGGTGGGCAGTAAATAGTTGCTGTGTGAATACATTGATTATGCAAACTTGACTCAGTGAGTTTTTTTTCTTCACACACTTTGAATCCTTTGAGTTAATCTATCTTTTAAATTTTTATGTGAATGAGTGCATGCCTCCTGACTGCAGAGGTCAAAGTAGGTGTGAGACCCCCTGGAACTGGAGTTATAGAAGGTTGTGAGCCACCATGCTGGTGTTGAGAACTGAACCTGGGTCCTATGCTAGAGCAGCCAGTGCTCTTAACAGCTGAACCAGATCTCCAGACCCTGAAGAGCTGCACTTGATATACTGCCTTCAAATATGGGTATTTGAATCTTCCAGCTCGTCTTTTTCCCCCTACTCTTGAGCCTCATTTGTCCACTCACACTGAAATTTGTTGTCGTTGCAGTGCTGGCCAATGGATCTAGGGCTGTGCATACGCTAGGAAAGTGCTCTTGCACTGAGCTACCTCTCCAGCCCTGTGTGTGTGTGTGTGTGTGTGTGTGTGTGTGTGTGTGTGAAGGTCACTTGTCCACTTTGTTTTTGTTTGTTTGAGACTCTCACTGGGACTTGGGGCTTGCTGAATAGGATAGGCTGGCTGACCAGCATTCTCCAGCTTCCAGCTCCCCATTGCCCAGCTTTTACATGGTTGATGAGGATCAAACTCAGAATATACCTACAGGAGTGTGAAAGAGGGTTTACCTACAGAAGTGAGGGATTACCTTCAAGGGCATGAGAGACTCTGATAAGTGCATCACCAAGAAGTCCACCCAGCATGCAAGTCTACCATTCCCTAACTCCCGGGAAGGCAGGGATTTCCTTCCCTCTGGGTGAGAGTACAATCTCTTAAGCGTGGGGGGTGGGGGTGAGGGGGTAGGGGTGGGGGTGGGGAATCTCAGAGGATCTGGCAACAGTGTCTAGCAAGGAAGAAATATGAGGAAACAACAGAGGTGCCGAGCCCTGGAGCAGGTCTAGCACAGGCTCTAGACCATGTTTTCTATATCTTAAGATGAGAGTAGCTGCTGACACTTGGAGCTGTTGGGCTAACGCTGGATGCCATTTTAGGATGTAGCTGACATAGTCCCTGGAAGTCAGCCCTGACATGTCCAGTGTAAACTCCAAGCAGCTAACTTAGCAGCTGATTAGCAGTCACAAAACAATAGCATACTGTGCCTCAGTTTCTCTATCTGTAAAATGGTGATAAGAATGAGAGCTGTTACCTAAGGGTTATGCTGGTGATGACACAAGTTAGAATATACACCAAGAATGAGGAGCTGTGTACTCTCCTGGCTCTCTCTTGTCAGCAGCCATGATTTATTATTAACAGACTAACTAGAGATGGTGGGAGTTGGAGAGTTGGCTGAGTGATTACAAGTTTCTCTTGCAGAGGGCTGAGGTTTGATTCTCACCACCTGATGTGGGGGCTGCTTTACTTCTGCTTCAGAAGATCAGATGCCCTCTTCTGGCCCCCATGGACATCTACATGCATCTCTGTCTCTCTCCACAAAAGAAACAAGAGTCTCATGTATTAAGTTCCCTCTGCCTCCATAAAGATATGCTTCCAGATATATGCTTCCAAATATACCAGAGAAGGATCTGCTTCTAGACTTTTCCATCTTCTAGAGGCAGCTGGTAAAGCTTGAATTTATTCCCAGGCTGTCTTTGAAAACAGGAGCAGCCACCACTCTGAACCTTTACACAAACTGCAGCAGCATGCCTAGGTAGTTGATCCTGGACCCAGGAACCTCACCGCGTGCTTATGCTCCAAGTTCCGTCTTTAGAACCAGAGGGTATGTCAGAGATCAAGAGTAGCCTATAATCCATCTAAGATGAGGTCTTCTTGGCAATAACAACAGCAAAATCCCAGTTTCTTTGAGCTGAATCTGCTCAGGATACATAGGAATAGGTGTGGCTGCAAGTCTCCTTTCCAGTGAAATGACTGACGTACTGTCATTCTGTCCTAACTTCTCAGCCTTCCAACCCCAACCAGCCACATTCGCCTTGGCAACACTTTTTTTTTTTTATTAAGATTTATTCATTTTATGTATTATGAGTACACTGTTGCTGTCTTCAGACACACCAGAAGAGGGCATCAGATCCCATTACAGATGGTTGTGAGCCACCATGTGGTTGCTGGAAAATCGAACTCAGGACCTCTGGAAGAGCAGTCAGTGCTCCTAGCCGCTAAGCCATCTCTCCAGCCTTGGCAACACTTTTTGAGACTGTCCATGCACGACTTTGACCATGGTCCAAGTATATCATGTAGTATCTGGAAAATACAGCTGAGCTTTACAAAGAAAGCAGATGTTACTAGGCCACCCAAACCCTCACCTGATATAACCTCCCACCCTGAGCCTCAAACACTGATGTCATCGTGGTTTATCATTTAAAATGCTGTTTTCCTGAGCTTCAAAAACAAGAGACTTTTCAGAGGCACAAGCCCATTCTTGGACAGGCCATTTAAAAAAAAGGACTGAAAATTTTAAGTGGCTTAATCAGTGTGGTTGTCAATAACTACCTTGAGTGGATCATTTCACCATCCCTACAGCTACTCACTGCTACACCTTGCTATCTGTGTGTCACTTGACTGAGGTCAGGGCTCAGCTAGGCAAATCTGACATGACAGAAATCACAGGGCCATCTTCTGCCTTCTATCCCTTCTTGGGTCCTGAAAATTTGAATATGAAAATGTGGATTAGATCAAGGTTTCTTTTCACTCCCAAATTGATATCAGACTTTCTTTCCTCCCTCCCTCCCTTCTCTCCTCCCTTCCTTCCTCTCTCTCCCTTCCTTCCTTCCTTCTTCTCTTCCTTCCTTCCTTCCCCCCTCCCCCTCTCATTAATCCACACACTTCCTGAAGCCTCCACTGGGCATGTGTCAGCCACATTCCTGACACTCAGTTGACAACCGCAGAGGAAGGACTCACAAAGAGCAAGATTGGCAGAGGCTATCTCAGTCTACAGAGAGGCCAACGAACGTTTCCTTTTCTTTCTCCATCTCCCTATGTAAGTAACGTTGGCCTTGAAGTCCTGACTCTTCTGTCCCCACCTTCCAAGTAATAGGATTGCTGGTGTGAGCCACCATGCCAAGCTTCTCTTAGGAATCTAAATCAAAATCTCACCAGTTTTCGTTGTAATCATTCGAGGTCTGGGAGGTAGGGTATGAAGTCCAAGATTCTTGAACCCTCTTGGATTGTTTCTGGTCAGATTTTCAGTGCTCCGGGGCCAGGGCTTGGGTCCTATGGTCTCATTTTGGGAACTTCTGCCATTTATCTTCTCGTTGATGGTGTACATTCTCATAAATGCCTCAAATAAATTATCTTGCAGAATGTTACTCTCCCCAGGCATCAAGTGTAAGGTGTCGATGTTTTTCCCTTGTGACAGCCCACAGTACCAGTATTTTCTTAAGTAGTGGAATTTCATGGTGAAAACTTTATAGACTCAGCTGGGAGTGATGGGCTAAGAACAATATGGGTGGAAAAAAGTGTAATTGTGGGATTCTTTCCTCTTTTTTTTCCCCCTCTCCAACTCATTTGCAGCAAATGGAAGCTGGATGCTGGCCTCTGGAAAAAGCACACCAGCATGTAGGCTTCTACTTGAAAACTGCCCCGGGGAGAAAGAGACCTTTAATTACACAGTGAAGAAGGGAAACTGCTGGGCCAAGGCACGTGGCAGACATTTTAAAGAAAGTCACTGTGGAAAACTTGTTATTATTGTGAAATTAAAGCTTATCAAACACCAGGGGAAAATGGCAGATCTCCACCTGACTTCTCTCCTGTCATCAATGTGGGAAAGAATGCTTGGCATATAGTCTTTGTAGGCTAGAAAAACCCTGAAGCAGGTGTGAATCACAGCTGTTGGGCCAGCTCCGCCCCTTTACAGAGCCATTCGGGTATGCTTTATGTAGATATGAACTCTTGTTGCCTTTCTCCCACACATTGTCAGACACTGCGTGCTGATAAAAACTGTGGAGGTCGAAGAGTCGTTACTTTAGATGATAATTATGTAACCCGTGCGACACAGAGAGGAGGTCATATAACTCCATACCCCCTCATTCAGTTTGCACCCGGGACAATGGAGAGCTGGCTCACAAGTTAACAGCACTTGTGACTCTTGCAAAGAACCCAGGTTCAATTCCCAGCACTTACATCATGGCTCATAACCTTCTGTAACTCCAGTTACAGGGGATCCAATAGTCTGTGCACACACCGAGACAAAATATCCATACACATAAAGTAAAATAAATAAATCTGAAATGTAAAGCCCATGTATTGAACCACAATCTGTACTAACTCTTCAAATTAAATGAATAAACTCCACAGCAAAGGGCATTTCTGGTGCCCTGTATGGGCAAGACTGCTTTGGTTTGGCAGTAGCGTTCTGTCTTAGATATGTGTTGTGTATTTGACAACGTCAATGAATGAAGAGCAAAGAATGAGAAGACCAGACAGTTCTTTGAGAGTTACCTTAGATGACAGTAGGTCCAAATGCTTCATTTCATGGAAGGAAAGTGAGACTGGTAGGCAGAGAGATTAGGAGACACTCAAGTTTGCATAAGTCTGTGGACTGCCGCCAAGTCTTGCCCACGCTCTTTCCAACCTCAACACTCTTTTAATCATCATTCAGACGAGCGTTTGTGGGCTGCTGTAGGTGTAGACCATGTTAGGAAGGTGTGTGTATGTGTGTGTGTGTAGGTGTGCATGCACATGCATGTGTGCACATGTTCTTGG
>JADRCH010000360.1:531572-616660 GCA_019843965.1 Rhynchomys soricoides
ACACACACACACACACACACACACACACACACACACACACACACACACACATCCCTGATACGTAAGGGTTGGCTTGTTGGAAGAGAGAGTACAAAGAGCTGTGCAGGAGATGAGCTTGAGTGGGAATGGATACCAAAGAACAAAAGAAAGACAGGTGCCGTCCGGGGAAACACAGGAGACGGCTGTGGGAGCAGCTAGCTGTGGACTTGTCATTTTGTTCACCCCAGATTTGTTCCCAGAGAATCTTCTAAATTTCTCTGAGATCTTAAGGAAGAGTTTATTTTCTTCTGGGATAAGGGCCAGATAACTTTAAATCTTAGAAACATTTACTATAGGAATAAAGACCAAGTGACATCGGAGTCTTGTGTGTCATAGAGGGGACAAGGCTAGGCCAGCTTTTCTGGCTGATTCCATCAGCTCTAGGGCTTTGGATGACTAAGAAAGTGGACTTTAAAGCAGTGATTAGTTTATCTTTGTGAGACGCTCCCTCTCAAGACACAGCAAAGAGTCCGGCCTGGTGGTTCAGACCTGTAATTTCATTAGCTGAGATGCTGAGGCAGGAGAATTGCTGTGAGTTTCAGGTCAACTTGAGTTACAAGCCAGCCTGCACTACAGAGTGGAGGCTGTGTCTCAAGAATATAAAAGAAGAAGGAAAAAGAAAACCATAGAAAGGAAATATTTTCTTTTAACTGTTTTAGAGCACTCAGCTTTTCTTTGAACTTCAAGACATTGGACTCTCAGCACTGCCAGAAGACAAGGCAGAGAAAGGTCCCACTATTCAACGTTGGCTTTCCCTTCTTTTTACCTTGTGCTAGATCACAAAATCTGAATGCTCCAGAACTGCACAGCCAGCAACTCAGACATCACCAATCCACAGTCACTTCACAGAAGAGGAAGTAGAAACTTAAGAGGATGTTGTTCACCACAGAACTAGCCAGTTCCCAAGGCAACCTCAGAAGCTGCGTGGCTTATTGCTCAGGACTGTTTTTGTGTCACAAACCATTACAACCCCTCATCTGTAACATCTATACACTCTTCAGGGATGTTTAGACATTACATTTTGTATGTGAGCACACAGCATAACCAGAGCTGTTTTGTCAAAATTGTGCACTGAAACCAGAGTCTCAAAGCTTCATTCTGCTTGTTCCTAGTGTGGGTCTGGTTGGGATGCTGAACGTTCTTGTGCATTCTCAGAAAGAGAGGAGGTGAAGTCAGGGAGTTAAGGAAAGCAGGAGAGGGGCTGCTCTTTCCCTGACGTCTCTGCCAAATGTTCTATACTCCTGGGAATCTATCTGCCCAGCCTGCTCCAGAAGGCTGTCCAAGAAGCCTAGAAGCTTTCTCTAGTGCCAGGTTAATCCAATTCATTTTGAAAGATTATAGTAGTGAACTGAGCATACAGAGACTGGTAATTTATGGGTTCGTCCCCAGAAGGCTGAAAATCCAGAGAAGGTAGACAGATGCAGATAACTTCTGTCAGAGCAGAAGCAATGGGTTCATTGCAAGCAGAGGGGGTGGGGAACTAGGCTGAAAGGGAGGAAGGAAATTGAGGCAGGTTTGGGGATGTGGCATTTGAGTTGTGCCTTGGTTGTTAAGAGCACTGGATGCTCTTTCAGAAGACCTGGTTCAATTTCCAGCACCTACATGGGGGCTCACAATCACCCGTAACTTCAGTTCCAGATCTGCAGAGGTGTCTCTGCAGGCATCAGGTACACACAAGTTGCAAAGACACACATGTGGACAAAATACTCATAACATAAAATAATAAAATAAAAATAAATAAAAATTTTAAGATGGGTGCTTTTTAAGAGGTAGAAAAAGACACTTTAGACCGGAGACACACATCAGCAAATGCTGGGGGGATAGTGAACATGTTGTAACTGGGCTTAGGGACAGAAAATGGGGGTGAATACAGCACTTTCCTGCAGGGTGGCACAATGAAAGAAGAGCAAGAACAATGTGTGTGTGTGTGTGTGTGTGTGTGTGTGTGTGCATATGCACATGTGTATATGTATATTGTGTATATATGTACACACACATACTTGTTTTTCCCTGGACTTTCTTGGATCCAGCCAGTGGTTTAAATAATGACACAGAGACTTCTAATACAGTTTAAAGCTTAGGCCTTTTGCTGGGACAGTCTCCGAGCCACCGTTTAAAGGTAACCTGACTATTCTAGCCTGTGGCCCACCATGGAGCTAGTTCCTTACCTCGCCTCTCTGCTGTATTCTCCCTGTGTCACTCTCTCTTCCAAGAACTTTGGCCCTTATATTTCCTGCCCAACTCCTGGCTGTCAGATCTTTATTATAACCAATCAGCGGTGTCACAACACCTGATACATCTCTCAGATTGCTTTTAGGCAGGCGAGACAGGGCTGTCTCTATGTACATCTTTGCCTCTTTCCTTATAAGGCTACCATCTTCCAACCCCAGATTCTCCACCCTGATGATGTTAACACCATCCTAATCACATCCCAAGTGCTTGGTCTCCAAACACCACTGTCAACTATACCGCACAAGGGATGCTAAATTTAATATAGGAGCCATGACAGAACCCATGCAAACCACATCCTAAATACAGCCTCGGAGCTGTGAGTTCCTCCAAGAAGCTGCTGCTCCCGTGTTCGTTGGCATAGCCAGAGGACTCTGCAATTTACAGTGAAAATCACAGTGACCAGGATGCAGTAGCTGGACACAGCAGTTTCCTGCAGCACCTGCTAAACACAGATCTGAGACCAGGCTCCCAGAGAAAAATGGCTTTTAGCAAGGGTGAGAGGTCAAGAAAGAGATGTGGGGGATGGGGAAGGGGAGAGTGGGGGGCACCTACTGTTTCCTGCTACCCATGGTTAAGACTTTTGACAAAGATCTATTGAATACATTATACTATTTGTTTGTTTATTCATTTATTCACTTTACATTCCTATTGCAGCCCCTCCCTTCTCTCCTACCCATTCCACCTTCACAAACCCCTCCCCTCCTTACCCCCTCCTCTTTTCTTCAGAGAAGTGACCCCCCCCCCCCCCATGGATGCTAACTCACCTTGACACATCAAATCACAGTAGGACTAAGTGCATCCTCTTTCACTGAGGCCAGACAAGGCAGCCCAGCTAGAGGAAGGGGATCCAAAGACAGGCAACGGAGTCAGAGACAGACCCCTTTCCAGTTGTTAGAGGATCCACATGAACACCAAGCTGCACATCTGCTACAAATGCTCAGGGGCCCTAGGTCTAGCCCCTGCATGCTCTTTGTTTGGCGGTTCAGTCTTTGTGAGCCCTCATGGGTCTAGGTCAGTAGACTCTGTAGGTCTTCTTGGTGCCCTTGACTGCTCCAGCTCTCTCAATCCTACCTGCACTCTTGCACAAGACTTCCTGAGCTCCGCCTGATGTGTGACTGTGGGTTTTTGCATTTGTTTTCATCCGTTGCTGGATGAAGCCTCTCAGAAGACAGTTACATGTTGCATGAAATTAAAAAATAACATGCTTCTGCCTTCTCAAAAGCTCTGCCCGCACTTCCCTCTACAGTCATGCTAGGTTCCTGTCTGTAAGTATAGCAGAATACATTAATAGTATTAGGTGTTGGCTCTCTCCAATGGGATGGGTCTCAAAATGGACAAGTCATTGGTTGGCCATTCTCTCAGTCTCTGCTCTGTCTTTATCCCTGCATATTTTATAGGCAGAAAAAATTTTGGGTCAAAGATTTTGTGGGTGGGTTGGTGTCCCCCTCCCTCCACTGGAAGTCTTGCCTGGCTATAGGAGATGGCATCTTAGCTAGGGTCACCCCCATAGATCACTGGGAGCCTCCTCTGTCTCAGGTCTCCAGCTTGTCCCAGAGATTCCCCGCTCTGATTTCCTTTTTTTCTCCCAGCCCTCTTCTGCCCCCTCCGCACACCTGATCCCCATCCCTGCCCCTCCCCCTCTCCCATCCAGTTCCCTCCTCCCTCCACCTCTGATGTTTATTTTATTTTACCTTCTGAGTGAGATTCCAGCATCCTCCTTTGAGGCCTCCTTGTTCCTTAGCTTCTCTGGGTCTGTGGATTTACTGTGGTTCTTAAGAAGTGGGAGAGGGCACTCAGTGTAAGACTGAGGCGAGTGTCTGAGGTCATCAGGAACCCGCATAGCAATCTGTGCTTTTTCCACTCTTGGGAGCAACTTAGTCTGACCTAGGCTTCCACCTTAGCTTGCTGCCCCCTGGCCTTGTGAGCAGTGCTCAGCTCTGGGCTTGACCTGAGGGCTGGCTGCTGACTGCATCCTTTCAAGCTGCATAGCTGGATAATCTTCTAAGTCACTTTAGGTCTGAGCATTCAGCATCTTGGATGACAGTCACCAGTCTTTGCTCTGTAGAATTGTGGTAAGACTCCAATGACCCATTCCTGTGGATGCTGTGCAGGATGCGCAGCCAGGGCTTGATGACTAGATATTAAGATGCTTATAGTAGTAAGTCTTTTATGCTCTTTCTTTTCTCTGTGGATGGATTTTCTTCACTCCACTGGACACAAGTCCAGTCACCTCCCATTGCTGATCTTACTTTCAAATCCATACTGTCCCAGGCCAAACCAGATTAGATACAATTCAGTCTCTATGCCCAATTTCCAGAGAGAAAACTTTCATCCAACTGTGCTCAAAAGGCAGGTGACCTCATCCATGGAGAGTTAACTGGTATGTATGATGTCTTAGTGATAGTTTCTATTGTTGTGATAAATGTGACCATAACAGCTCAGAGAGGAAAGCGTTTATTTCATCTTACTGTTCCACTGCGTAGTCTATTACTGAGGGCAGTCAGGGCAGGAACATGGAGGCAGGAAATGAAACAGAGGCCATGGAAGATCACAGCTTACTGTCTTGTTCTCTAAGACTTGTTCAGCCTGCTTTCTTAGGGCAGCCAAGACTGCCAGATCACAGTGAGCTGGACTCTTCCACATCAATCATCAATCAAGAAAATACACCACAGACTTGTTCACAGGCCAATCTGGTGAGGTCATTTTCTTAATTAAGGGTCACTCTTCCAAAAATGACTTTAGCTTGTGTTGAGTTGACATAAACCCAGCCAGCATATGTGGGGAGGCCATGGAAACTCAGAGGTGGTGGTGATGGGTCAGGAGTGTGAGCAGATGAGAAATGTAAGGGAAGTGTTGGCAGGAGCTGGAGGGGGGGAGGGAAAACGAAGGGGGGTGATTCTAGCAGAGAAGTAATGGGGGGTGTGAGGGAGGTGTTTGCAGAAGAAAGAAAGTGGCATGGGGAGGGAATGGGGGGGTTGATGGAGGAGGGTGATGGGCAGGGAGGGGAGAGTAGGACTCTTCAAAGAAAAAACAGTTGCCTTCACGGGCTGGCCAATCTTTCTGCAATGCTTGAGCCCAGCAACAATAGTTTGCACTGTTTTCTGGTGGTTTGACAGTTTCTGTGATCGTCAACTTTGTTGATCAAGCTGATATGGGCTGTCCATAACACATCACAAAAACTGGGTGTGTCTGTGAAGATATTTCCAGAAAAGATTAGCACATGTGTCAATAGACTAAAGAAGACATGCTGTCACAGGCATGCACGGCATCATCCAGCACACATGGCACCACTCAACCCATTTCAGGCCAGACCAGAACAAAGGGGAGGATGGCATAGCTCCCGGTTTCCTGGCCTTTTATGGTAGACTCATTACAACCCTGTCTTTCCTGAGCTTCTAGCTCAGAGGTAATGGACTGTGGGGTACTCCAGCCTCCATAATTATGTGAGCCACTCCTCCACTGTAAACTATTTACTTCTTTATATGTCTGTGTATCTATTGTCTGTGTATCTGCTTTCCTACGTATAGACCATCTATCTGTCATCTAACCATCATCTGCCATCTATATATCTATATTTCTACCTATCTACCCGCATCTATCAACTTATCTGACTACCGCCTGTCAGCAGTCTACTTAGCTAATCATCTGCCACTTACCTACCTTCCTGCATCCACCCATCCTCGACTAGCGTAGCTGTCCTTTCTGCTCATCCCAGTGTGCTGGTTACTTTGTCACTGTGAGGAAAGAGCTGACCGAAGTGCTTTCAAGATGGATTTAGTTTGGCTTGTGGTTTTAGTCCATCCATCGTGGTGGGAAAAACACAGCAGCTATGGTACTGGGCCTGTGGTGGTGGTGGTGGTGGTTGTGGTGGTGGTGGTGGTGGGAGTCTTTGCCTGTCTTGTTATATTTTCATGAGCCACCTCACAGAGTTTCCACAGTTCCCCAAAAGAGTACCAGAAGATGGTGACCAGGTGTTTTAATACATGCATTGATGGGGGGACTTCACACTCATCCTACAACTGAGATGCCTTCCAGGCATCTGAGACCATACTTGTGTGGTGCTCTTGTATCTCTGCCTTCCATTTTCAAGAATCACAGCCCATGCCATGAGAGCTAGATGGTCCCTCCCTTCCGCCAGGGCAGGCCTTACAGAGAGAGTACCTATTGCCAAGGAGGGAGTCTGACAGCCCTGCTCCTACATGAGCACATTAGAAATGTAATATGCTCTTACAAGCTGCCTTGGTTGGCCTGGGCTTGGACTTAGCTTGGAAGGCAGTGTGCTTGGATTCTTTCCCACCTACACTTTCCCAAGATCTCCTTAATGAACCACATAGGGATCCTGTTCTTAAAACATGTTTCTGAATCTCTGTTGGAAACATTCCTGCAGTCCCACAGCTCTTGGCTGGGCCTGAACTCTCTGTGATCCATGTATGAATAGAGAAAAATCTCCTAAGAAAACCACCTATGGATCTTTGGAGATTTGATCCTGTGTGTCTTCCTCATCTTTTCTGGGTTTCATCTACTGAGAGGCTGTGAGGAGCCCTGCTCTCCTGGCTTCTGTTTCTGTTGTCTGGCTTTAACTTGTCTGGTATGTGACTGAATCATCAATGCCCCCATTTCCCTTCTGGTTCCCCTTCTTGCTGGGAGAGAATGTTCATGTTTATTCCTAGATTGTATCTATTCACACACATGAACATGTATGTATAAATATTTAGTATTTATGAGCACATACACTTGTTCTATATATTGTGATAGTAAATCCTCACTGTCAACTGAGGAGATTTAGAATCTCCTATAAAACAAGTTTCTGGGTGAGAATAGGGGCCATTTCTGGGAAGGGTTGACTAAAGTGGACAGAGCTAATCTGGATGTCGATGACACCAACCCCTTCCCTGGGGTCTCACACTGATTGAAAATGGAAGGGGCAAGAGGCTGGAGAAGTGTCTTCATGGTCAAGAACACTTGCTGCTAGTGCAGTGGACTGGGGTTTGGTTTCTAGCACCCACATCAGGCAGCTAACAAGCACCTATACCTCCAGTTCCAGGGAATCTGATGCTTGATCTCTGAGGCACTTAGAAACACATGTGGAGCACATATGTACATGTAGGAACTCATATATACACATAAATAAAACTAAATATTTAAATAACAACAACAACAACAACAATAATAAATAGCCATTTAAAGAAGAAGGTGTCTTAGGGTTTTCATTGCTGTGAGCAGACACCATGACCAAAGCAACTCTTATAAAGGACAGCATTTAATTGGGGATGGCTTACAGGTTCTGAGGTTCAGTCCATTATCATCATAGCAGGAAGTATAGCTGTGTCCAGGCAGGTGTGATGCTGGAGGTATGATGCTGAGAGTTCTACATCTTGTTCCGAAGGCAAACAGAAGACTGGCTTCCAGGCAGCTAGGAAAAGGGTCTTAAAGCCCACCCCACAGTGGCCACACACCTACTCCAACAAGGCTACACCTCCAAATAGTGCCACTTCCTGGGCCAAGCATATTCAAACCACCACAGAAGGGGACAAGAGGAGTGCTGGCGTTCAGCTCTCTCTGCTTCTGGGCTGCAGATGTGATGTTACCAGTCACTTTACACTCCACTATCAACCTTGCCACCCCTGAAACCAGCCCAAATCAACCCTTCCCTCCATAAGTTGCGGCTGCCAGATGTTTTGTTCTAATGAAGAGGACAGTAACTAACGCATGTACAAAGATGTGGTCATTTGGCAAACACATCCCTGCAGCCACCGGCTAATTTATTTACCCATACACAGTCAACAATTTGTCTGTTGTATGCCCTCCTTTGTTTTGTTAGGTGTACACACAAGAACGTTTTTATGAACTTATGGTGCATAACGTGACTTGGCATGTGCATGTTATGAAAAGCTCATCAGTTAAGTTAGTTAACACAGTCTCTACCTTTTTATTATGGCTGATAAGAACATTGAAGATTTAATTGCTTAGCAAATTGTTATTTATCTCCCGTTGCTAGCTATGCATTAGATTCTGCATTAGATTCTCAGAACTTAGCATCTTATGACTGAAAAGCCATTTTAACTAAAACAAAATAAAGAAGACTCTTGCTGCCATGTGCAGTGCTTGTCTGAAATGTAGGGTGAGAGGGCTGTAATGGGAGATGGGCTGAGAGATGGCATTTCTAGGACAAGCTTCCAGCTCAGCTGATCCTCACTTAGTGATGCTCCTAATTCTAACTGCAGGGCCTGTGGCTGCAGCTATAGGGAGAAGACCTCTGAGTGGTGCTTACCTGCCTGGCCTTCTCAGGCCTGGAATCAAGCCAGGGACTTCTTTGGGTCAATGAGGACAGTCTTTGATCTGGGCCAGTCTTAGTATGGGTCAGATGAAGGACTCATAGGAAGGTAGGGTTTGAACATCTCTAGTTTCTAGTTCAGTTCATATGGAAATGTGATGTACCCACACAGTGGGGTTTATACAGAATCCTGCAGTTGACCAAGGGGCTGACAATGAGAGGTTGTAGAGTGGTTGACCCTAAATGGGACAGCTAGACCATTCTTCCACGAATTATACCACATGGATCCTTCCAAGAAGGATAACACATCTTTTTGTTGCTTTAATGAGGACTCATTTTTATTGTAAGTGGCAGAAATTTTAAGCAGCTTGAGCATGAAGAAGGCTTTAGTTGGCTTGCTAATCTCCACAGACTGTCTGGGAGCAGAGATGGACCATGTGCCAGAACTCTGTTATCAGAAATGTTTCTTCCATTTGTCAGCTTCTCTTCCCTTTGAGCTGGCTTCATCTCCAGGGAACAAAGATGGCCTTCAGTAGCACCTGCTCACTTCCAGCCTCAGAGGAGAGGGCAGCTCTTTTCCACTCACCCAAGCCCAAATCTCAGCATCATTTCTCTTTGGCACACGAGGCATGTGATGGCCATCTGTGGGTCACTCACTGTGATTGACGGATAATGCTTCAGTTGCTTCCAAAGACTGGAAGGAGAAGGGCCAGCCCCATCCAAGGACACATTCTGGGGTAGGGGTTCAGCAAAGCTATGGAGAAAAGGGCCATCAGAAAGGCAAAACAGACACCTGTTCACCATGCTTACCAGGGTCTACATCACCAGCATCATGGCTAGTAGAGCAGTGCATTCTAGAAGAGGAGAGCTAGCAGACATGATAAAGATGAGCTGGCTCCAGGTTCCACACTGAGAAGCAGGCAGGGTGAAGGGATGTTCTTAAGGATCCCTGTAGGAGCTGGGGGAAAACTCGAGGGCTCTGAGATGTAGGAGCTACTTTTAGAGGTCAGAAGAGCTGGAGGTCATGTGGCAGCAAGCAGTGGAGCCTCTCTGTGTTGAGGAACTGGCATTGCTGTTCTCAAATCATGCCAATAGCCTTCTCTTTGCTAATACTGGAAGTGCATCCTCAAGTCAGTCTTTGGTACCAACTGAAGCTTAAGGATGCATTTCCTCATCAGCATGGAACAGCATCATTGTTGCTAGGACTCTTAGCCATGCTTCAGGGAGTATGTTGGTGACTAACAAGGACAACTTGTAATAAAACTAGGAAAAACACTTGCCCTGTTTGCTGCACTCTTATGATCTCTTTATGCTGTTCCCATTAAGGACAAATAATGTGACTAACAGGCAGCTGACCTTTTCCAAACATTCTATTATAACCCCGAGAGGTCCAGCCTAATCTGTGGATGGATGCTTGGTGCAATGCGAACAGGGTGGGAGGTGGCAATGGGGGGAGACACAGTGATTTACCAGCCAGTGGGTGAGCTAACCGGTCAGCAGACTGGGTCCTGGAACTCCCAGTCACTCATCTCTAACCTCCATGCCCCAGCTGAGCATCTATCTGCAAGGAAAACTCGAGGAGGGGGGATGGGAGAGTTGTTTTTAGGAGAAATGTTTGAACTGTAGAGCAATCCACAATCGGAGATGAAGAAAAATCCCAGGGGTTCCAGACACCGCTGTTGTTGCAAGGGCAAGAAGCTAAAAGAGAAGAACGTACAGTCTGCTAGTGCTGCTGCTGCCACGGGCAAGGCAGCAGTGTAAGACCAAGACACATCGAGAAACAAAATGCCACTGTCCTTGTTAGCTTTATGTGAACACCAGCTAGAATCATCATAGAGGAAGAAGCCTGGATTGAGAAAATGCCTCTGTAAGATGGAACTGTGGGCAAGCCTGTGGGACGTTTTCTTAACTAGTGATTGATGTGGCAGGGCCCAGCCTATTGTGGGTGGTGCCATCTCTGGGCTGATGGTCCTGCACTCTATAAGAAAGCATTGAGGAGCAAGCCAGTAATCAGCACCCCTCCATGGCCTCTGCATCCGCTCCTGCCTCCAGGTACCTGCTCTGCTTGAGTTCCTGTCTTGATTTCCTTCAATGATCAACTGTAATGTGGAAGTGTAGTCAAATAAACCCTTTCCTTCCCCAAATTGCTTTTTGGTAATGGTGTTTCATCACAGAAACAGAAACCCTCACTGAGGCAGGCACCGTTAATAATCACATAGCAGAGATTACAATATAGAAACACTGGTTGAGGACAGGAAATGATGGCAGTGCTTAGCACAGTGCCTGAAGGGAGGCTACAGCTCAGATAGAGTTCGCTCTTATCCCAGTTTTACACGGAGGGAACCTGGAACCTAAAGAAATTGTCTTCCCCCAAGTCCCACAGCCAACACTAAAACCTCCCAGGAAAACCCCATCTTATTCTGCAGCCCACGGCACAGAAGCTCAGTGGAATGAAATAACATGAATGAGCTGGAATAATATAAGTGAGTGTTTCATGGGGGCTATTTCGGTGATTAAATAGTGAGTGAGTGTGTGTGTGTGTGTGCCTGTGTGTGCCTGTGTGTGCCTGTGTGCGTACACACACATATGCACTTGCACATGTGTATAGAGGCCAGAGATCAATGTTAGGTGTCTTCCTCTGTCTCTCTCGCCACTTTAGTTTTGGAGAAAGAGTATCCCACTAAACCTGACACTCATTATTCTGATACCCTGGCTTTCCAGCAAACCCAAGGATCCTCCTGCCTCCCTCTCTCCAGTGTGGAGATTACAGGAGTGCACTACACCTGTCTTTTTACACAGGTGCTAGGGATCTGAATTCGGTCCCCTTGCTTGCATAGCGAGCACTTTGCCAAGGAAACCATCTCCCCTGGTCGTGGCAATTAAATAACAGTGATTATTAAAATTTTTACATTTGTGTTTACTTTGGCTGCACAACAATACTGAAGCTGGAATGATACAGAGATTAGCACGGCCCCAGCACAAAGATGAGATGCAAATTCATGAAGCGTTCCTTACTTTATTTTAAGAATAGTTTGCATTTGGAGCTGGAGATACACCTCAGCGGCTCAAGAGCACTTGCTGTTCTCACAGGGGACCCAAGTTCATTCCCAGTATTGACTCTGGATGGCTCACTACCACCTGCAACTCCAGCTCCAGACACATCCAATATCTTCTTCTGGACTCCAATGGCACCAGTGCACACAGGCATGTGCACACACACATACATAATTTTAAATAAAATAAATATTTAAAAAGTTTTGCATTTTAACGGAGTGGCATGGAAAAAAGTAAGCCATTTGTACTGGTAATGGAATATTCAGTATTATTCTTACCTAATGTTAATAATTTGGGAGCTACTATATTGTTTATGTTCCTCCTGTGAGTGAAGCACTCTCATACACTTTAATATCCTCAGAGGACAGCCTTGTTGACATAACCCAACTTTGAAAGCACCAAGAATCTGAAACATCCAAGCTGTTGCTGCTGCAGCTGGGAAAAGAAAAATATCCAGATGCACCCTTAAAACCCAGACAGTTACCTAGAAGAGAAAGGCATCCTCCCTGGAGGGTCAGCAGGCTGTAAGAGGAGGGAACAGTTGGATGGTTTCTAATCATCCACCCCCACCTTCTCTCACACCACTGTGGCTGCTAGGGACTCATTCCTGCAAAGTACAGATCTTAGGGTCACACAAGGTAGAAGCTACAAACTTGCCTAGAATCCTTGCGAAGGTCCTGGGGACACATAAGACCAACAGGGTCACTTCCTCTCCCCCTTCACTGTACCATGGAGAGGGCACAAGGGAAGCCTACTTTGTAGAAAGACACAAGTACAGATTCTGGATCCAAAGGGATGGTCTGACCTTGGCCATACAAGGTGTCTAGCTCCCTGACAGTCCATTTCCTTGATGCTGAAATAGTTTAGCAAAAAGGTTTGGATATTGACAGAATCAAAGCATTTTGTATTGCATGGCAGAATATGTGGTACACAATAGGCTATTTACATAGCCTATTATTCTTAGCTGTTATTACTAATAAGTGTTCCTGGAAAGCATGGCTGGATCAAGCAGTGTGACCACAGGCTACAACAAGCTGTCCCTGATCTCCAGAGCCAACAGACAAGAGCAATTCACATTCCTTGCCTGGCTATCGAGGAGATGCTCAGGTATCTGTTGATCTGAGGTTCAGAGGAGGAGAGATGGATACAGAAGATACAGGATGGAGAGGTCAGGGATCCTTGGGTGCAAAGGAAGAAAGGTGCACTGGGAACTAGATGGGGCTGGCTCAGGAGAGCTTGGGAAGCAGGTACCCAGCAATGCAGAGGGAAAAGATATCTTCCTTTGATCTGCCCCTAAAAAGACAGCTATGCCTCTGCTAAGGCAGGTCCCTGAAGAGTCATCTTCCACCACTCAAGATGCTTCAGGTCCTGAGGCTGTGAAAACCAGCACAGACAATTGAATCCATGTCTGGACTTAGTCTCAGGTCTCTCCCAGTTACTTTGATGCATCTTCACTTGTTACGAGCTACAATGAAATGAAGGTGGAAATACATTTCTAAAGAAATTTAAAACAAACAAACAAACAAACCAAAGTCCAGAGTAGCACTTGGCTGTTAGCTTAGTACTCAGGCAGTGAATCAAGAGGATCGGTCACTACGAGTTCCAGGCCAGCCTTGGCTGCACGATGATATCCAGGCCAATCGGGGGGTACAAACAAAATAAACTTAACTAGTGGAATGTTACAGCCCAGTTTAGTCTCCCTAATGATTACATTAGCCTGTAACTGAGCAAACCACTAGCACAAAACCAAACTTATAAAGAGTCTAAATATTGGAAAGTATTATGAAAGGGAAAGACAGAATGAGTGCACTTTTGCACCATCATGAGGTTTAAAATTGCAAGTCAAATCCTTTAAAGTTGGGAGCTGCCGTCTATGCACTACAAGCTCCGGAGCCATGAGTGTCCAGAGAGAACTGCCCGGTGATTACAACATAAGTCAACGAGATCCTTGAGCTGAGTGTGCCAATGAACATGGACTCATGTGCTCAGATTAGGGACTGTGCTTTTCTCTGGAGACCCAGTTCCTTTCTCCTCTCTATCCAAAGTGATTCCTCTCCTGGGGACTGAGTGAGAAGTCCATTTTAGCATAGCACTGTGAATTGGGGTTTGCATTTTTATTTCTATGCAGTTTTTGCTATGCCTGACAAACTCTGTGAAGTTTCCGCCCTGGCTGAATTTCGCCCTGGGAAGAATCCCTCCTTTTATCATTATTTTTTTCTGTTTCCCAATACAGCCTTTTCTTCTTTCCTGGGACACCCAACTCCCTCTCAACTGCCTCTTTCCTGTCCCAAGTCACTCTCGAGAGTCATGACTAAAGGTTGGAGTTTTGTCCTTTTGATGAGAGAAGAAAATTCTAAGCTCCGAATGGGTCTCTTCTGGGACAGGCACGCAGATGCCACACTTTCTGGGTGATGGTGCTGGAGCCAACCTGGCTTCATGAGCACTCTGTGTGCTGTATCCAAGGCTAATGTAATGACAGTAATTCCTGACAGACATGTCATAATCCACCATAAGTGCCATGGAGATGCACCAGGGTTTGTGGGACTTGAACTAGTAGGAGTGGGGGGCAGCTGGCACTCACTGATGTAATAATCCCAGAGACCTGGTCACTATGACTCCAAAGTCTAGTTGAAGCTAATACTTAATAACAGCTTCCTGCCCAGAAGGCAATAAGATGCTTGTTCTTGGCTTGTGAAGCCGCTGATATTTTAATTAATTTTTCTAGGAAAACATTGGCCTGCGGTCCTTAGAAACTTCACTTCGCTGCCCAGACTTGCAAGAAGCTGACCTATTTTAGGAAGGCAGCTCACTGTGGCCCTAGGGTTCTTTTATGCAAGAGAGAGAAATGAAGTTCTTTTCTTGCTGACTGGGGCCTGGAAACACAAGTCAATTACAGTTACTGAAATGAAGGCTCCATAAACATTGTGCTAGTGAACCAAAGGTCTCACAGATTTGTACTGAGAGGACCACCCCCAAATAACCATATATACTTTGGTAAACTACTGGGCTGGGCCCATCCTTCCGAGTATCAGAGGACCGCTAAGACCCCTCAGGGCTGCACCCTTCGATGGTGTGATATCCGTGCCCGTGCTGCGTAGTTTTTATGAACAAAAACTCCACTTCCTGACCGTAGGCTGGTGCATAGGCTGGGGCTGGGAACACCCTAAGAGTCTACCTCTTCCAACTTGACTTTTCAAGTTAGGTGTGGTGGTTCATGTTTGTAAACCCAGCATCCAGGACACTGAGATAGGAGAACTGTTGGGAGTTCCAAGTAGACTTGAGCTACTTAGTAATTTCTTTGTCTTCTTTTCTAAAGAAAACAGAAGAAGAAAGAAAAGAGAGAAAAGAGTTTTCCGCATTAGAGGGGTGTCTTGGGGTTTCCCCTTTTCCCATTTTTTTAAAAATACGTATTTACCTTTATTTTATGTGCATTGGTGTTTTGCCTGTGTATATGTCAATGTGGGAATGTCAGATCTTGGAGTTATAGACAGTTGTGAGCTGCCATGTGGGTGCTGGGATTTGAACCCAAGTCCTCTGGAAGAACGGTCAGTGCCCCTTACCATTGAGCCATCTCTCCAGCTCTGTGTCTTAGGGTCTCTAGTCCTATTATAAGACACCATGAAAAGCAACTAGAGAAGAAAAGGATTTATTTCATTTTACCACTCAGGTCACACTCCATCATAAATGGAAATCAGGACAGGAACTGAAGGCAGGAACCTGGAAGCAGGAACTGAAGCAGAGGCCATGGAGGAGCGCTGCTTACTGGCTTGCCCACCATGGCTTGCTCAGCTTGCTTTCTTATACACCCCAGGAGCATTGCCCCCACTAGGCTGAATCCTCTTATGTCCCACGCTACGGTCTCGCCAGCAAGAACGACGCGGCACACATAGGATCCTTCTGCAGTAACAGCTTTAATGCATCTTGAGAGGGAGAGCATAAGCTTGCCACGAGTGGAGACTCAGAACAATAGAATACTCGCCCTTTATATGGGTCACAGCGCTTGCCTGGGACATGGAGCTTCCCCATTGGCTCCCGCACACCAGGCCAGATGCCGCCACGAGAGAGGCTGAGACTCTGAGGTGGAAAATTACCTGGTGCATGCGCACTAGCCTGTTTACAACTTGTCCTCGGCCAGATGTAGGCGCTATCTTGTAATGGCGGATGTGGGCGCTCAGGCGGCTCCCAACACTCTTACACCAACATTTAATGGAGAAAATGTTCTTAGATTTCCTTAGATAAAATCTAGGTTTGTATCAAGTTGACAAAACCAGACTAAGACAGGGAATCTAGTGTTTTTGTATTTACTGGACACAATGTCCACAAATAAAGGCCTTACTCAGGCTGTTCTGACCCCTAGTCTCCCAAAGTTGTACAATTTAAAAGGAGCAGGCAGGAGAAGGCAATGACCCACAAGACAAGAAGAAACGTGGCTTTGTCTAATGAAGCAAAACTCAAACTGTTCTCTATGGCAAGTTATAAAAACACCCTTTTCTTTGTATAGTTGGCTCTCAGAGTTTGCAGGGAAAATAGACCCTTGCCAATCAGAAGTAAGCCTGTAATTCCTATAAGCTCATAACTGTGAAATGGAGGCAGGAAGAGAGCTGAGAGTCTGAGCATCCTGGGCTACATACCAACATCTTGTTTCAGAAAAGAAATATACGATCTGATTATCCTCAATTTGAAAGGCAGAAGGAATAAAGACGTCGTATGCCCTTGCAAGTGCTCTGCTATACAAGATGTAACCTGAATGTCTTAGGTGGTTTCCCACAAAACAGGTGATTCCAGGAACGGAATGTGCTGGAAGGAAGCCTCCCTCTCCTCTCAGGTGCTCCTGAAGGGAATGGTTTCTCTGTGAGTCTCCCAACCAAACAGCTCAACAGCATTAAAGGCCTCAAGCCGTGCCCTGCGGTGCTCTTGCGCCACCTACTGTCAACTTTGGCTCATTGCGGTTTCCCAAGGCCTTGGTGCGTTATCCCATTCAAAAAAGAGTAGTTCATTTAGTCCAAAGGAAAAAGTAAATATCCTTAAACTCTGGACAGCTATTCTATTTTGTCAATTGTCTTTGGTCTTCTACTGCTAAAATAATAATACATGCTGCTGGAGAGATGGCTGAGTAGAGACGTGCCTGCCACACAGCTTGTCCTTCAGGGCATGTGTGGCCCCTGACCCCAGTAAATAAATTAGGCTTGAGAGATGGCTCAGCGGTTAAGAATCTTGCTGCTCTTGCGGTCCACCCAAGTTTGATAGCCAACACCTGTATCCACTTGCTCACAACTGCCTGTAACTCTAGCTTTACAGGATCTACTGCTATTTTCTGGCCTTGGCAAGCACATGCATGTGGCGCACATACAAACAAGCACACAAACACATACACATAAATAAAAATACTATTTAAAAAAATAAATTTATTTATTGAAAAACAAAATAACATGTCAAACAGATATTTTCATAATTTAGTGTTGTGTGATATATAAAAGTACTGTATATTTTAAGGCATTTATTGTTTTTTTTTTTTTTAATAAAATATGATCACCCTTAAGGCATTTGGGAAATCATGTATGCATATGTGTGTGTCTCTGTGTGTGTGCGCGTGTGCGCGCGCACGCAAGTGTGTGTGTGTGTGTGTGTGTGTGTGTGTGTATTCACAATGGTGGTGTTTTGGGTGATGGCCTGGAGCTTGTATAGACTGATGTAGTACCATTGAACTATACCCCAACCTCTGAAGGAATTTTAAAAGAGAAATAGTCTGTGATGGTTGGGTCTGCTTGTCAACTTGACACATCTTAGAATCACCTGAAAATAGAGTCTTAGAGAAAGACTGTGTAGAAGAGTGAGGTTGGCCTGGGGGCATATCTGTGAAGGATCATTCTGATCACATTAATTGAGGTGGGAAGGTCTGCCCATTGTGGGTGTCACTGTCCCAGGGTTTGGGGCCTGGAACGTATAAGCATAAAGAGAACGTTGAGGGCTGGAGAGATGGCTCAGCCGTTAAAGGCTAGGCTCACAACCAAAAACATAAAGAGGATGTTGAGCAAAGGTAGGCCTCCATTTGTTCTTGATCTACTTTTGCTGAGGATGTGACAGGCTGCTCCAAGTTCCTGGCTTCATTTTTCCAACAAGATGAGCTATAACTTGTGATTGTAGACAAATAAACCTTCCTTTCTTAAGTTGCCTTTGTCAGGATATTTTATCACAGCAAGAATGAAATCAGAACTTAGTCCATGAATGATATTTGCAAACAGCAGAGGAGGAGTCTTTGCAGACTCCATGGAAAATCAGCAAACCGCATACCAGCACATGCATATGCAAATGATGTAAATATAGAATCCTGGGCTGTCAGCACTCAGGCCTGTATATGCCTTGGAAGACTGAGCAGATGTCATCAAAAGCCACAGTTCAGTAACCCAGCCTCAGGAATTCCAGCCAATGGAAAGATTCTAAAGGAAGGTGTGAGTCCTGGGAAAGTCAGGTCATCAGTGTAAATACTCTCAGTTGCAGGCAGGTTTTCCACAACTCGTGTGTGTGTGTGTGTGTGTGTGTGTGTGTGTGTGTGTGTGTGTGTTGGATGTGTGACTGTGTGCTGAGAGGTCTGAGGTCAATGTCGGGTGTCTTCAATTACTCTCTACCTTGTTTTGTGCGACTGGGCACCTCACAGAACCTGGAGGTCATCAGTTCAGCTGGCTTGGTTGACAGTGAGCTCCAGGGCTCCCCCTGTCTCTGCATCTCCCCCAGTATTAGGATCATGGACACACACTATAATCCCAGGGATTTACATGGGTGCTGGAAATCTGAACTCAGTTCTTCATGTTTGCATGGCATGCACTTTATTGGCTCAACTATATTTTTCTTAACCACTCGAGCATATGAACTGTGTAGACTCCACAAAGTGTTTGTAGGAATGCCCCATGTTATGGTTGGGTCTGGTATCAACTTGCCACAAATTAGGAAAGAGCCTAGGTAAAAGGGGGTATTTTCAGAAGGAAGGCAGGTTGCCTTTTGCTTGCGTGACCTCCCCTCTTGCTGCCCAGTGGTGTGTGCTCTGTTGCTGCCACGATCCCTTCTCTGACAGTAGAACCAGCTTTCCCAGGCTTTCCTTGGGGATAGGACCAGCAGCTCTCTGGAGCCTTTTGATTCCCATCACCAGATTGTGACCACAGAAACTGCATGTGCACTGAGTTACCAGTCATTCCCCTAGTGTGAGGCTTCTGTTCTGTGACTATCTCAACAGTTGAGGCCCAGCCTTAAGAATTAAATCCTGGGTTCTTAGTGCCTAGGGTTACTTGTTTTGATCATTTGTGGGTCCATGTGCATGTGGTTCTGTTTCTTTAGAGAACCCTGACTAAGACTCCCCACACTACGTCTGTGGGTGTCCTCCTCAGGGCCTTCTCTCTAGAAGTCCCTGCTCCTTCACTTTCCTCACTGCACTCTCAGATCTTCACTCTTGGTTCATGTGAACGTGGAAACAGTTGCTAATAGTAATTTTTCTGTTAAATTTTTGATATGGTGTGTGAATGTGTGTGTGTGTGTGTGTGTGTGTGTACAGGAGCGCACATGTGCTTGCTTATGCCAAGATGCACATGTGGAAGTCAGAGAACAATTTTCAGGACTTGTTTCTTTCTTCCCACCATGTTGGTTCCAAGGATTAGACTCAAGTTATCAGGCTTGACCGCAAGCCTTTACTTACTGAGCCACTCCGATAGCCCATGATACTCAAAAATAAGCCATAGTAGAATAAACTATCTTAAGTTTCTAGAGAGATGTGGTCCATACATGAATCCCCATGCTTGAGAGGATGGGGTAAGAGGATCTGGAGCTCAAGGCCAGCTTGCATTACATAAACAGACAAATGGATGGATGGATGGATGGATGGATGGATGGACAGATGGATGGTAAATAAATGACTACTGTAAAAGTGTGGATAAAGGAGAGTAACAAGATTAGGAACATTTTCTATTTCAGAGCATGCTATGAATCCATGTGCACAGTGGACTTCTGTGTAGGAAGCTGTCAGAGGTGGGTACAAGCTTTTCAAAACTCAGAGATTTTACTTTTCTAAAAACTACTCAGTCTCAGAAATACTGTCATTTTGTCTGACTGCAAATGACAGGTTCCGTTCATGTTAAAGAAAACACCCGCCTCTATCCAGGTTAGGAGTGAGTCCCAGTCCTACCCACCATTATTATCCTAGTCACCCAATGCTATTTATTTAAAAACTGTACTTTCTCTGTGGATCTGTCACCTTTGTATTAAAAAAGGTGCACACGAGCGGCACAGGATTAGCACTTGCATGTGATCCAGCACTGGGGAAGAGGCAGGAGGACCAGGAATTAAAGGCCAGCCTAGGATGCTCTCTCTCTCTCTCTCTCTTTCTCTCTCTCTCCCTCTCTCCTTTCTATATCTCATTACTAAAAGGGGAATTTCCTTTAATCTTCATTAAAGGATATAAAAATGCCTACGAAATACGATTTCACTTTTGCTTAAGCCAGAGAAGGAAATCTTATTCCAGAGGGCCCAGGGGACTCTTGATGTCAGGAAGAGAAAAGGTGACCAAGATGACCTTTAAGGCAACATTTCTAAGAGTTCAGTAGAAAGGTGAGACTTTTTATCCCAAGTTACAGATCTTAGTCCAGTGTGGTGACTCCTGCAACCTCAGCACTTGGAGTACTGAAGCAGGAGGATTGCCAATAGTATGAGATCAGCCTGTGCTACAAAGTGAGAAAACAACTTCTATTTTAAATCAATTTTTAATTTGCCCATCATATACATCTGAACATATATTTAAATAAACATTATATTATTTTATTAATAACTGGATAGTTTATGCTCTAGTATAAATCACAAAGTCTAATCTCTGACTTCCAAGCATTTATATTTTTCCTAGTGTGATATAAACAAGAATATTCTACTATGCATGTTGCTGATTTTAATGAGAAGGAGCTAGTCTGTGTTCCATTGATTAGAGTTAGGCAGTAATTCTGAGGTCAAATTCAAGAGGTAGGTGACAGAGTCAGAGAGTGCACTTGACTGTAGAATGGAAAAACAATATGCAAAGGAGAACCCTGGGTAACAATTACAGTTCCTTAGAAACACATTAGTATATCAGAAATAATCAAAGAGACAGAACCCCACACACACAGGCAACTTACTTGCCTATTTTAAACACTGAATGTTTTTCAAATTCTAAAAGGGATACTTTTTCGTGGCTTTTTGCTGTGATTATTTTGAAAAGATTCTTATTCTCTATAGATTTTAAAAATATTTTCTCTCTAAGATTTTTAACTAGTGTTCTTGTGAGCCATCAACCAAAGATCTATTGAATTATTAGAACTCACAAGTTTCATTAACTGACACATTTCACAACAGAATCAACATGATTTCAGTTCTAGTGAGATGGGACCTTTGGACTCCCAGTCTGTGTTTGGCAAGAAGATGGTGTCAACAGTTCTCTGAAAACCTGAGAATGTTGTCATGAAGCTGCCTGGGGGACGGATCTATCAAAGACAACAAGAGCCGCTTTGACATTCTTCTTTTTCCCAGCAGTACCTTCCCTCTCCCGTTTCCTCCTAGTCTGGCCCGCCTACCTCCCAGCCCACCACCTCTTCTCTAGCTTTCTCACTGTTTGCTGCTAGCTTTCTTTTCCTGTTCCTACTAGGCTGGGACTCACTTCTTCCTTTTGTTACGCTTTACTTCCCATGCAGAGCTCATTCTTGGCTTTCCTTGGTTCTCCTGGCACAGAAGTGTGCCTGGGATGAGTCTGGGGACATATTGGGGTAGAATCCAGGGTCTCATGCACTCTGAGGACACTATATATACTACCAAGCCACATCACCAGCCCCAATACAGTAGTTTTGAGTCAGTCTATGCAACAATGCACAGCAGGCACATACGTGAATATTCCTGAAATGTGGTGTTTGTCCATTGCTGATAGAAACTTGTCTTCTTTGGCATAAACTTCTGAGTTCAAGATGTAAGAGCAAATTCTTGAGTTTTGGGCATTGTTTGCCATCTCTGAATAAAAGACACTGCTAATGAATAATGGCAGTCATGGGTGTGTCTATGAAAGTGTTTCCAAAAAGGTTTATCCAAGCAGGGGAGACGCATTTTGAATGTGCAGGCACCATCCTATGGACTGGGGTCCTAGATTGAATAGAAAGAGAAAGTGAGCAAAGGACAAACACTCATCTCTGGGCGGCTGGGGCACAATGTGACCAGCCAGCCGCTGCTCCTACTGTCAGGCCTGTTTGTCTGTGCCTTAACTGTGAGCTAAGACAAACCCTTCCTTCCCTCGGTTGCTTTTGTCAGTTACTTTCTCACAGCTATGAAACGTGCTCTTTTTTCCTTGAGCGTGTATCACCTATGACATTATGCAGTGGGGGTGTGGTATACGGATGTGCATGAACTTGTGCTTGTACCAGAGGTCCATTCAGGTATCTTCCTCAAGAGATGGCTATCTTGTTTGGAGACTGGATCTCATTGGCTGGAACCCACTGGGTAGGCTAGACTGGCTGGCCGGCCAGCTAGCCCCAGAGATCTGCCTGTTTTCCTCTCTCCAGCAATGGAATGACAAACATGCTCCCCCAAGCCCGCCTTCCATATGGATGCTGAGGAGTGACTTGGGTTCCCATGTATACAAACACTTTCCCAACTGAGTTATCCCTTCAGCCCTAACACTATCTGGAGGGGCAAGAGTTAACACATATAGTACACACAAAGGGGAAGGCATTGGTAAGAATAAACGAATGTAAATGCGTGAGTCAAGAAAATTACCATTTCCACAGCATGTGGATACATGGCTAGGTGTCACCAGTCCCACACGGTGCTTACCTGGGACATGCCAGGTCCAGTCTAACCACAGTTCATTAGGAATGACCCCCAGTTGGGGGGTGTTAGAGGGAGTTTTATCTGAAAATGATTCCAAAACCTGCAAGAAACAAAGCAGAGAGGCATGAGCTTTGAACATCGATGCCTCTTGCTTAGCCAAAATTTCTTTAGTACCTGGTCTCAGCTCTCCCTAGAGGGCAGTCTTGCCCTGCTGTTTCAGTTACTGAGTTTTCAGAGTCCCTTAAAACAGGACAGCATCTGTCTGTCTGTGGTGATCCCTCTTTAAGGAATTCCCATTAGTGAAAGTTATCTTCATACAAGATACACAAAGCATCAAGTCGAAGTATTAATGAAGGTGACCACATCCCCTTAGATGTAGAAAGGTGAACCTGCTTCCAGAAGAATGGCCTGGCCAACTGCTGAACTAGACTTAGAAATGACACAGACAAGAACTCACCCTGAGGAAAGCACAGGGAACGTGCCAAGAGATGCAAATATGATTGACTCATCCAACTACTGTTTCAAATGTTGAGAAGCTAGAAGACTCAATGGCCAAAGACTGTTAAGGAGGTATGAATCTTGGTGCATGGCATCAGGGAGGTTGACATTAAAATGCCCATGGAAGAAAGGATACAGAGATGGGGGAATGACTGGTGGTGGCCATGCGGGTGCAAGAGTGAGGACAGCGTCATCCTCACTGGGAAAACCTCACAGTGTGCTTGGAAACAGGGAAGGAAAGATGAACTAGATGAACTAGATACCAAATACAAATTGTTCTACCTGAGTGAGGAGTATTTCTGGTCTTACTTTTTTTGTATTTTAATTTTTTTTTCAGGCAGAGACGGGCATATCTCTGTGAATCCAAGTCCAGCCTGGTCTACAAAGCAAGTCCCAGGACAATCAGAGCTACACAGAGAAACCCTGTCTCAAAAAGTCAAAACCAAAAACAAAACAAAACGACAACAACAATAATAACAATAATAAAGACTTAGGTCCCATTTTAAGAGTTAAATAGGGCTGTGACTGATTCTCAAGACTCATCAGGATGTCCTCTTGTTCTCATGACTTTTGTTCTCAAAACATAATATAAGCCAGGTGTGGCAAAAGGTCGTGCTTATAATCATAGCACTGGAGAGGTAAAGGCAGGAAGGTTACCGATTCAAGGTCATTCTCAGCTATGTATGGAATTTGAAGCCAGCTTGGGCTATGTGAGATCCTGTTTCAATTCCTACAAAACAAAACCACCACCACCAACAACAACAACAAAAACCAGCCACACAATACTACAAGATAGCTTCAGTGTCGGAGATGACTCCAAAGTGAATTGTTTTTATACAGAAATGGTATCTACCAGAACTTTCTACATTCTCTCTCTTTCTTACTAGAAGAAGAAGAAGTTGGGTGTGGGCTGCCGGGCAGCTGTTTCTGCTCAAGAGCACTGGTCACTCACTTGGGCCCACAAGGTGACTAAAGCAGGGTATGGGGCCGGCATCTCTACCTTCACTCTGTCTATCTCCATCACTGCAGCTCAGACTCCTGGGCTCTGCACTGGCATTGTTAATGACTAAGGGGTATCTGCCTACCTAACCTAACTCATCCTGCTTCAAGGCTAAAGGCGCAGATAACTCACTATCTTAACCCGTGGTCACCTTGATTTCCAGAAAGAACAAAGCCCTCACCCACCCCCACAAAACACCTCTGTATCTTACTACGAGGGTAACTATCCATATAGGAGGTGAGGAACAGAAGTGACTGTCCTGAAGGACCCAGATTATTCCCTGAAGTCATGAGAGGTAATAAGAGCTTCTTCTATCCACCTCACTGTACAGACTGAGAACTGAGGTAATGGCCCAGTCAGACCACAGCTGGACTGCCTGACTATGCACACTTCCACCCTATCCCAATGCCCTGAAGATGGATTTGAGCCACGGATCCCTTTTATCTGCTTCTCTTTATGCAGCCACCCTGAGTGTTCTATGACCTCCACATGCACACCACGCACACATGCATACGTGCACACATGCATAGGTGCACATGTGTACATAGAGCAACCGTTCTGACTCCTTTGCCATTAATTAGCACATTGAGACAGAGGTTTCAGGGTGGGAGGGAATGAAGGAAGAAATGTGGGGTGTCCTGTGGTTTTGCTCTACAGCGCTAGTTATATGTCCCGACTCCAAGAGTAAGAAGATGGGCAGAAAAGCCAGCTCTGGGTTATAGCTGGCATATTCTAGATGAAGTTGCAGGATGTCTCTGTGGTATCATTCCCTACCCCCAATCCCCAACAATATGTGGCATGTTATTGAAGACACTATATCTACGGAAATGTGGGTATGCAGAGATACAGGCCAGGAAGACATAACCGTTTATCAAGAGTCATCCCGAAAGAGGGTGGAGGGAGGGACAGGAAACAGGTTTCACAGGAGGGGCAATTGAACCATAACGGCTATAACAGACACATACTTCTACATTTTTTATGTTTTAAAAGACAGTTTTAAGACAATAAAGGGTGGGGGCTGTGTGTGGTGGCTTACACCTGTTATCTCAGCATTTTGGAAGCTGAGCCAAGGAGGATCATGGGAGGTTTGGGGGCAGCTTAGGTCTTGTAATGAGTTCCAGGCTGATCTGGGCTGTAGAGTAAGGGCCTGTCTCAGCCAACCCAGCCAAACAAAGAAAACCAAAGTTGTAAAGGAAATAAGTTTAAAAAAATTTTAAAAGAATATTTCAATGCACTCTCTAGAGGGCTTAGACATTCTAATCTTTAAAAATTCTATTCTAGTTAGTTTATTTTGTGTGTGTGAATGCATGTATGTGTGAATGGTATGCTTGTAGAGGTCAGAGAACAACTGTGAGTAATCATCTCTCTCCTTCCACCATGTGTCCCACGGGATCGAATTCAGGTCAGCGGGCTTAGCAACAGAACCTGTCACCACTGAACCAACTCTGCAGCTCAGACATTTTAAATAATAGGAATTTTAAAAAGTAAATGTCTTCATCTTTTCAGAGGGCCAGTAGTGATACGAAGATTACATTCTCTTTACTAATCTTACATATGTAAAGACAGAAAATTGTTCTTTCTCAGATTCCAAATATGATCTTAATAATACATGAAGCTTCTGAGTATAAGCAAGCACAAAGACAGCAGGTTATTCCTGTAAACCACCTAGTCTACAAAACACTGATCTCTCAAGTTTTTTGTTAAAAAGAAAGCCAAGCATGATGGTACATTCCTGAAAACCCAGCCTGTGGGAGATGGTGAAGTAGAGATTGTCAGGGGTTAGCCTGGGCTACAGAATGATATGCTGTCTTAAAAGCACAGAGGAAAAAGGATGGCTCTGTTAACTTGAGGAACACAGTCAGCCACTGACTATACTTCCGTGTCCACCCCCTGTGCCCTCTGCCCCTCCCCCACTACAGCCTTATGGCATCAAACATTCTCGGGCTAGTCTTACAGGTGATGGTATATATCAGGGTCCCGTTGCAATCGGGTCTGGAATCCAATATACAGGTCATCCCACAAAAGGCCATTCTTCACCACGTGCCTGATGACATCCACACGGCTATGGATCTGAAATGGAAACCCAACAGCTCTCAGGGGGCCCTGGCAATGTGGGAGTTCATTTCCTTATACCCTTAGGAAACGTGGCTGCCATGATGGCGGGAGTGAAGAGCGAAAGAAAGAAGAAGGAGAGAAGACTCCTGGATGCAGGTCACAGGCTGAGGACAGAAGGAGAGAGCCAAGAGCACTAGAACAGAGTGGGGGACAGCAGGGTGCAGATGAGAAGCTGGTCCAGCTGGGCAGATCCACAGTTCAAATCCAGGGCCAAGCTTCATGGTTTAATAACTACTGCCTCAGTTTCTTCATCTATAAAATGAAGATTAAAGGTAACATTCATCGTAGGACTGGGGGCAAAACAAGTCTATGACCAGAAAACACTTAACATGAGGTTATACACTAGGTGCTCAATAAATGATACTATTGCCAAAAGCAGCAGGCATGCTGCCACCTGGCTCCATGTTCATGGCAGCAAGTGTGTGTGTGTCCAGCCTGCCAAAGAGCAGGGCTGTCTTAAATCAGGAGGTTAAAGTCTTTAAGGCATCCCCACCACACCACCTGGACATCACATGGCCATGCCAAGGATTGGATGCAAACTGGAGCCCCCTAAAGCATGCCCACATTGACTGAACTCCCCCTCCAGAGACTCTGCTGTTGCCAGACTACTAAAATTTCCTAGGATATCCCATGCTGGGGAAAGGGATAACCTGAGGTCCTGGGGTCCAGGGGAATTTGCCTTGTACAAAGAGATTCTGTACAGCTCTGACAACTTAGGTGAACATGTGCATGTTCCGGCTTGGTCTCATCATCTGTATAAAACTGCAACACTGTGAAGTAAAGGTCCAGCTTGGCTGAGTTTAGAAACAAACCTCAATTTCTGTCCCTGGGGTACCCTCAAGGTTCAGTCCTTGCTTTATTTTGTGCTCTTGTCACTAATGTGTTAGACAGGTACATTCCAAAGAACTGTTACTTTGAAAGCTCTGTTGAGCCATTTGCATTGGTTGGATGGTTATGGGCCATGCGGGATCAACAAGTGTTTGACACACTCCATTTGCTTTTCTGTGTAGCCTGGTTTGCCATTTACCTTCAGATTTTGGCTTGCTTCTTAGCTCCATATTTGAGATATATAAATCATTTAGACTCATTTTGTGTCCATTGCTGTGTAAGTGATGGGATAAATTATGTCTGTTGCCCAAGGTTTAAGTAGCCACTGGAGTGGGGCCTTCACTGAAGGATAAAGATCAGGATTCCTAGAAAGGCATCTGATTTCACTGGAACTTAAGCACACTTTGTGGGGTTCTCTATCATAACTCATGGAGGCTTGAGAAATGGCCATTCTTCACTATTTTGGAGGCCTCGGAGGGAGAATCCATGCTGAACACTGGAAATGTCGTGACAGTAGCAAAGGTCTTCTTACAGATTATCTATCTATCTGAGGTTCTCCTGGACACTTAAGAGTCCATGAAGTACCCAGGAAGAAAATCCACCCCAGTTGTAAGAACTCTAAAAAAGGCTGGTGGGCTGACTAGAACTTCATGACGATGGAGAGATGAAAACTATAGTCAAAATCATCCCAGGCTGTCTTCAGCTCCTTTAACAGCCACCCCCTGCCCACCTCTGTGTCTGAGCCAACATTCTCTTGCCTATCAGACAAAACCTTTGGAATGCATTAACTTAGCAGACCACGAGTTTCCGTCAACCCAAAAGCTAAGAGTGTCATCAGAGAGCCTGTGAAGACTAGCAGAGCATTCCCTGCTTTGCCGTGCCCTGCTTACCTGTTGTTCTCTTTGGGAAATCCCTTAAGACTTTACTTCTTTCTGAAATTTAAAACATTTCCACATTGCAGCATGTGGAACTTGGAGCAATCCTTACTTGTGTCCCTAGGTCATGGTCACTCATATTTGGCTCAAGGATAAATCATGCCTTACTTATTTTGAGCTGTGTTTCTGAGTCAACAGAAAGATATGGTGGTGGGAAGGGAGGAAGGAAGGAACAGTGATAAAGACAGGAAGAGAAGGAGGGGGAGGAGAGAGAACAGTGTGCAAGAAAAGGAGAGGGAGGAAGTGAAAGGGATCCCCACCAGGGGGCTGCTCACTTCTACATAAGGATGCTCCCGGCTGGGTCGTTCTTTTGGAAAGGATAAATCTAGAAAGTCCACCAGATAGTCGTATCCTCCAGGAAAAGGGCTGAAGTCTTCATCTGTTTCAGTCATCTGTGTAAATGACAAAGCAGGAAATGGAAGGATATTCATCAAACGGTGGAGGTAGGTCTTTAAGAAATTCTAAGAATATGAAAATCATAACCCCCCTAAAAGAATAGCAGTGGCTTGAAATATCCCCTTACCTTCCTCCCTCCCTCTCTGTTTCCCCCTCCTCTATTTCAGTCTCTCTCTTGAACCAACAGCATCGCATTCTTCCACATCAGCAAAACTGCTTCCTCTCACTACTTGAACTTCAGTGGCACAGAGCATTATCAGCGACGTGACAGCAAGAAGCACCAGAAGCTTTCAGATGGGAGAATATAAAATGTGGAATCTATGTCTCACATCATATAGCAATAAACAGATCCATCAGACCAGCGAGACGGCTCAGCAGGTAAAGGTGCTTACCACCAAGGCTGGCCACACGAGTCTGGTGCCTGGAACCCACATGGTGGAAGGAGGGAACTGATTCCCACAGGTTGCCCTCCGACCTCTCCACACTCACTACAGCACACACACACATACACACACATACATACATACATACATACATACATACAAACATATATAAATGTAAGTTAAAGTTTTAAAGAAATACAATCATCAAAAATTGTAAAGATTTCATTTTCAAGCTGATTACCTAAGTGAAAATATCATTCAGTTTCCCAGGGCTTTGGGTTTCAAAGATGATTTTCTTAAAAATAGTTGAGAGCTAATCTAATCTAAGTGCCACCATTTTATAATACTTAAAACAATGGTCTTATACCTCTTATTCTTTTATGTCATTAAAAGAAGAATGTTTGAATGCCTCAAATATAGAAATGATCTCATCTTGAAATAACTCATCCCAAGAAGGGGTGGGTGGGGAGAGCTGGCTTCTTTCACCAACACACACACACACTCACATAGTGTTTAGTTCATCATTGACCAGGGAAAATATGGCCACAGGCTGGCATGAAAAGCATGCTTCTCGAGAACCGTGACTTTGGAGTACAGCAAGTGTGACCTGGCATTGACGCTCGGGTGCTACACAGTAAACTGGGGATTGGTCCTCTCCTGAGAGCAGCCGGTACCTGTTGGTGACTGTGAGTGCTACCCACATCCTACTGTCATCCAAGACTGCTACTTGTACAACCCCAGGCATTAAACGTAAGCCAGGTGTAGCCAGTGATCCATTGCCCTGACCACTGCCTACTCCAGGCCTCTTCTTCCTCTTGCACCCTGTCTGATAAGTTTGATTGTTGCCATCCTGGGTATTGAAGCCAGGGTCTCCTGCATACAAGGCATGCGCTCTACACAGAGCTGCATCTCCAGCCTGCTCTGCTTTTGGCATACTTTGAGTAGCATATAGCCTGAGGTTCTGGGTTGCTGCTCTGCTTGCTGAGGGTCATGCAAGGAAGAATGACAAGTGGCTTTGGAAATCATGGAATGTGGCCCACAGCTACATGAGGGAGCCCCGGTGTGGCATGACTCTGAGGACCACGTCTCCTTGAGGACTTCATGCTGTTACGGAGTTCTGCTCTGCTTGGTGCCCTCACATCTCTCTTAATCTAAGAATTGTATGAAAACTTTAAGGGGGCTTCCAGTCCCTCACTGGGCAGCATCTTTAGCACTCAGAATAATAATGCTGGATCTCTTTCAGGAATTGCTGCTGGAGCAGATTAATGAGTCAATTACCACCCTAGGAAAGAGCTTAGAGATGTTGATTGTTAGCAATGACCACCACCACCCTTAGAAAACATGTCTGAGTTAACAGAAAGACATGGTGGTGGGAAGGGAGGAAGGAAGGAACAGTGATAAAGACAGGAAGAGAAGGGGAGGAAGGAGAGAGAACACGAAGTCAAATTGTTGGTAAAGCTAGGTTGAGATGTTTTGGCCACTGTCTCTGATGTAGACAACCTTAGGGAACCATTTGAAGTTCAGATAAGCACACTCTTAATCGTTAAGCAAGGGACCTTTTAAGGTTGGGGAACAAGAACAATGGCAGCCCTGGCTGATGTGACTCTCACTGAGGCTGGACTGGTGCTGATTGGTTTCTTACATCCATTTTTACCCTCAGCTTCCTGAAATGATTTATTAAGATTTGCTGGTGAGTAGATATGCATTCTGAGGATTTAAGGTAGATATAATTGATTTTTATATAAAAGTTTAGAGTTGTGATCCTTTTAAGATTCTTACAAGATTACTTTTAAAGATAAATAATAAAATAATCACGACTTTTTTTTTTTTTTTGATAACTGCAAATTGTTGCCTGCCGGTAAGAGAAACTGGTGAGAAAACTACCTTACTTGTTTACATTTTGTTAATCTACAACAAGTTGCTCAATTACAAGTGTATGTGGGTTTGGGGAAAGAATTTGTTTTCTTTACCTGTATTATGTAATGTTCTTTCTTGTAATGATATTGGGGAACACATTGTTTTTTTATAATCATTAACTAAAGAAATCAAAAATGTAATCACATTGTAGTTTTATACTGCTTGAAAGATTTAGCTGGGATTCATAAGCTATGGAAGAAGGACTAAAGGATGGAGGCTGAACATTGTTCCTTCCATCCATCAACTGTGTGTGTGTGTGTGTGTGTGTGTGTGTGTGTAAAGTTTGTGTGAATGGAGGTTGGGACATTGTTCCTTCTGCCCGTCAACTATGTATATGTGTGTATACATATAAAGCTTGTCTGGGTGTGTGTTGGAGCTTGCTCCATCTACCAATTGTGTGTATATATGTTTGTATGTGGATGTGTGAAGTGCTTAGAGCCTGCTTGCTGGAGCTTTGCTCTAACCATTCTCTGTGAGTGTGTACATGTCTGTCTGTAGGTCTGAATGCATGTATGTATGTATGTGTGTATGTATGCATGCATGTATGTATGTGTGTATGTATGCATGTATGTATGTATGTATGTATGCATATATGTATGTATGCATGTATGTATGTATGTGCGTATGCATGCATGCATGTATATATTTGTGTGTATAAAGTTATTAGACTTTGCCTTTTGCTTCATTTACTTGGGGTGTGTGTGTGTGTGTGTATTTTCTCTCTTTCCTTCTCTTTCTTACTGACACCAAGGAGTTAAGAGAGTTCATAGATTTTTCTGCTGGCCACAGGGAGTGCCAGCCCAGTAAATTAGAGAAAAATTTACTGAGTAACTTCTCTAATCACTGGCTGCCTTTGGCATCAGCCCCTGTAGGTGTCTGGATCCACTCCCCATCAACAGCTCTAGTACTGACCCTCAATGGCTGCCTGCCTCAGTTTACCCACCACATGAATGCCAAAGCTGGTAATTGGCATGTTCTGGGGCTAATTCCTGTTCAGCCTCCATGCTTGCCCCTGCTCTATGCATTTGGTCCTCAGCACCATTGCTGATAGGATTTAGCGGCTTCTGCCTCACACTCTTCCGCTGACACCCCTCTGTGTGGACTCCACCGCCTAGCCTCACAGTTAAGCATTCCTGACATGTCAGACAATATACAAGGGAGCAGAGTGCAGAGTCAATAAAGCACGAATGGTCAGGGAACACCAGGAGCAGAAGGGTACAGAGGACAGGGTTCCAGGAGATGGAGGACCCAACTAAACCAAAGGACAGATGAAAATGTTACAAGGAAGCCTGTTTTATACTGTGGTTTAAAAAAGATTTCATGGTGTCAGAGAAAAAATACTGCAAACGCTAAACAGAGCTGTGCCTAATGGCCCCTTCCATTTCAAAGGAGAATTATTTATCACATGACTCATCTATCCTCTGTGGACAGTTTGTATGGCTTCCCACGTGCTAATTAGAACACAAACTGGAAACTGGGGGATTCCAGATCTCCAAATTACAAGAGAGTGGAGGCATACCCTGACCACCAGGTTGTAATTCTTAAATCCAGCCCAAGTGAAGTACTCTTTAATCCAGGATGAGTGAAGGAAGATTTCATCTCTGATAGCAGAATTCAAGATCTTCAGGTATGGGCCAAAGTCCCACGAATCCTTGTAAATTTTTGTTCCTTCTGGAGGCTCCACAATGCCCTTGCTTAAAGACACAAAGATGAGGAGGATTGGTCAGAAAAGCAGTGAGACATTGAAATGATTTTCAGAGTCCCTTCTTAGCCTAAGCCACACTATACACTCTGTAATAGGCAAGGCTTCCAAGTCAGATTTCATTGACTAATCTTTTGTATGTCTGGAGACCGAAAGGCACAAAACCCCCGATTAGGACCCTTTTGCTCCAAATTACTAGGTGATGGAGATGTTGAATATGATCTTCTTGTACCGACTTTGTGGATGTTGGCACTCAGATGCTTCTGCATCCCAGTTAGGACAGGCATTTGGTGAAAGAACTGAAGGGAATCGAAACATTTCCTACTGGGAGTGGGGACTCCCAAGACTCAGCAAGCTAAGAAACCCCAAAGGCTAAACAAGACTCTCTTCAAGCTTGGGTGGATCTGGTTCTTTGGTCTGTTGATGTGTCCTTCTGGGTTGAACAAATGTTTGTTTACATCTCCAGTAAAGGTCAGGCCATGTGGTGCCCAGAAAATATTTGAGCATACAAATGACTTGCACCTACAGCATTTTGTGCCTCTGATATACTGTGCTCTGGTTGTTAAGCAAACTCTGCCTTGCAGACAGATGTGTCCTTTTATCTTTTAATGAAGTTAGTTGTACAAACAGTCCTAAGGCTCTGTTTATCCTGGGGAGATAGATTCCTACATGGAACTTGGACTCTTGGATCTGGAGAAATAGGGTGTGAAAAACAAGGAAAAGTCTAAGGAAGCAAACACAGCTGCATCTGTTAAATGTTTGCAAGCAATAGTAGACGCCTGTCTTCTTAAAGCTTCACTTTGAGTCCATTATGTCCCCAAGGCTTCAGAGGCACTTTGCTATCACTTCTGAAATACATGTCCAGTCTCCTCTAGCTCCTTGCCTGGTGTCAGTTTGAATCGTCACAATCTCTTCTTGTGAGAAGCCATAGCTTACCCCCCTTGCCTCCTGACTGCAGAGGCCTAGTTTTAACTTCCTCTCTAGTGCATTCTCCCTACAAAGCTGAGGTGTTCCTAGATGCACAGCTCAAGGCTGATCCTCCTTTACGCTGTAATTTTCTGTGGCTCCCCTTACTTTCAGGACTGGTTCAAAGCCCTGATCTAGGAGGCCATGCTGCCCCCGGCCTCCATGTGGTGTCCCTGCCTCCACTCATCAGCTCTGAACCAAGGCTGGGAGGGCTCCCTGAGGACCAAGGCTTCTTTCTGGCTGTGTCCTTTGTACTTCTGACACCCAGTATCAAAAGGTCTCAATGAGTCATTTATGGATCAATGGCATTCGTGTACTAACTTTACCTTTTGTCTCTGTCCTTCCCTTCCCCAGCCAGGCCATGGCCTCTGACTAGAAAACTTCATTCTCACCCTTTCCCCCCACCCCCTTCCCTATCTCCTCTTCCACTTCCCTCTTCTTTCTTTTTCTGTCTCTCTTGTTCTTGTAACTGTCTTCTCATCCCTAAGACCTGGCTAAATGCCGACTATTTTACATTGAGCTTCTGTGACCACAGTCCTTGATTTCCTGTCTCTTCTTCCTTCACAAGGCAGTATATGGTGGCTTTACCTATGTTAGCATTGAGATGTAACCGTATTGGTTCTTGTTTCCCAGAATGCTTTGTTGTGATTCTATCTCAAACCTGTTGTATCCTGCATATCCCTGAGGGGAGCCCAGGATCTACCTTGATCAAGGGCATTGGTGACTCTGATGTCTGTAAGGGTGACAGTATAATGCTGTAGGACACAGTGAGAGGCCTGCACAGGATGATTCAGGAAGGCTCTTGAATCGTGAGTATTAAGTGAAACAATCAAGAAACATCTTTATTCTTCCATACTGGAGCACTTGGGACCTTTCAAAGAATTGTAAGCAATTTGAACTTTCACAAATTTAGAAGGATGCGCTTGTCAGCAATAAAGAGAGGGCTTTATAATATTTTGCCCATAATTCCTGTAAGAACTATTTTGTGTGGGGGTAGGGGTGGGAAAACAAGGTCTCACTCTGTAACCCTGAAACAAACCAGGCTGGTTTTAAACTTTTGGTAATCTTCCCGCCTCTTGAAGTGCTGGGATTACAAATGTGAACCATCACTCCCAGGTAAGAACTAGTTCTACCAGGTTGTAAAGTTATTCCAGAAACAAAACCCTTTCTATATGCAATATACTTAGCTTTTATTTCTACTGATGAATGTGAATTTCACTTTTGAGTGAAAATATTGGTTATGACCTTGGTTCAACGGCCAATTGGTGATTGCAAATTGAAAATTGTGATTTGAAAATTAAATTGCAGGTGCAAACGGAGGAAGGATCGGGAGGGGAGGGGCACAGCCACACACCAGGGAACAATAGGCAGGGACAAACCCTGAGTGAGTGGTGGAGAGAAAGCGTGCCTGGGAAGGGTGAGCTGAGTGAACGGCCCTGGGGAAATGAGAGCTGACCAGGCTGTAGTCATATTTAGGAAGTCACCAAAGAGCAACACCAGCTGCCCTGATGTTCACTTCCTGTAATATCCGTACTTCTGTATATGGGGAGAAATTTATGACTACGTGGCTCAGGATGTATACTTACAAAATTATAGGCCTCTTGAGTCAATGTAGCTCTGTTGAGATTGTGTTTCCTTGTTTGATATTTTCCAAAGTGCTGCTAATATTACAGGTCATACTTGAAATACGTGAAAACTAACTTTAGGAGCCACCCAACATGAGTGTTGGCCATTGAATTCTGGCCCTCTGTGATAGCAGTGAATGCTTTGAACTACTGAGCCATTTCTCTAGCCCTTTACCCTTTACTCTTTGATAAGGCTTTGGGGTGATGAGAGCATTTGAGCCATTCGTTATACAGGATGAAATGCTTGGGAAAGCTGTCTGACTTGAATGATAATTACTAGTCTATTTTATTTGAATAGTAAGACACATTTAATTTTCTTAAAGGTCTCAAATACTACAGTCTGGCCTGATCCTTCTGCCTCAGCCTCCTAAGTGTTAGAATTACAGGTATGTGGTAGCCTGCCTGGTTCTAAGATTTCTATGTTTAAAAGTGAGATGGAGATCTTATCAGGTAAGGCGCTTAGCATGTTACTTGACAAAACTTAACGTTAATGCAGAGTAGGGACCTGTTGCAAGTCAGGAGGTGAGTTCTTTACCATAATATTAAAAAATTATATAAGGTGTTTTTATCCCCCGTAAATATTTGAGCCAAACCTGTCTGTTGGGTCCTTCAGCATCCTGCCCAAGTCAAGAGTAGCTCCAGGTAAAGGGGTCCATGTCACCACATCAGAGTTTTTCTTGATAAGATTGTTGAGTTGATTTGGGTCATTTTTGGTGTTTGTCTCCTTAATATACCTAAGAAATAGGAGTGTCCCCAGACGAGAAAGTTTACTCCCAGTGTGTGCTGCAGCAACAGAGAACCTTTTAGTTTACTCTTTAACCCCACTTTATTTCAATCCCCCTCCACACATACCTAAGAAAAATAAAGGGTTATTGTCCCTATTAGTCGAGGACGTACATATCTTTTGTTTTTTAAGTATATTCAGGTGGTGATTGGAATTACGTGAGAGGAACCCTGAGTAAGCAGAAGAATTATGCATAAAAAGTAATTGCACAGTCACACTGAATATCAACTGGAATGAAGACTTGGTAGGCTTATACTAAGTGCTTGATACAAACTTATCCATGCTTCATGAGATTGCTACTATCACTGCGTTCATTTCCTAGAGAAGGAAGCAAAGACTGCATACCACACAGCCTGCCAGGCCCAAACTACAGACAAGGCCCAAGGGTCTCTCTCCAGCTTTCAGAATGAAGTCTGAAAAGTCTCTGCATTCAAAACCATTAAAACTGTACCCGTTATCCTTAGGGCTTGCTGGCCAGCCCAGCAATGACAGACTGACTCGAGAACACAGGTGGATGGCACCTGAAGAATGACACTCAAGGTTGACCATGGCATTCATGGTCATATACATGCACATGCTGCACCCTCATACATGTGTATGTGTACACACAGAGAGAAGGGGACAGGGAAAGGCAAGACAAGGCAGCTTTAAAATTTCACAGAAGAGAAGTCTTCTCAATTATAACCCTTCCTGAAACCTGCTTCCTCTTTTCTTCTTTTCTTTTCTTCTTTTTCTCATGCATGAAAGGTAAGGGCCCCACCACTGCCCTACATCCTTAGCTCAAGATCTAGAATTTAATTGTGCTAGTAATCAAAGCTGGGCATCTCCCAAATCAAACGCCAAACCACTGCCTTTCTAAAAAACCAAACCAAACCCTGTAACTTGTTAATCTCCACATCATCCTGACAGTGGTGTTGGGACAGAAAATGACCGAGTCAGAGATAACAGACTTGTCTCTGTGATTCACTTGGTGGTTACTTACTTAGATATTACTACCAAAGAGAGGTTGGTTCTCTAGACCTGATATTTAGTCAGATAGTTAAATAGAACATGAACAAACATCTGTATTCTTTCCTGAAAACCCTGCCACTGCCCTTAAAAGGTGCCCATGGCTTTGTCCTTACTCCTGACACCAGCATCATCCTGCTGCTTCAGTTCCTGTGTGGGTGTATGCATGTGTGCACCTGTGAGCATGTGCATGTGGAGGCTGGAGGTAGATATTTGCATCTTCCTCCACCACCCAACTTAATTTTTTTTTTTCTTTTTGAGAAAGCGTCTTTCAGTGACCCAGAGCTCACTGATTGGCTAGGCTGGCTGGCCAGCAAGCCCGGATGAGCCATCTGTACTTGACTCCCTAGTACTAGGATTACAGGTGTACAAGACCAAGCCCAGGCTTCACACAGGTGCTAGATGCAAATGTAGGTCCTAGTGTTTTTATGGCAAGCAAATGACTCCCATGCTAATGTAGGTCCTGGTGTTTTTATGGCAAGCGAGTGACTCCAGAGCCACCTCCCCAGATCTTCAGTTCCCAGGAAAGCAGCTCTACTGCTGTTTCCCTCCTCAAGCCCACAGTGGCTTTCCCTGCTGTGAGGCTCCACCTCCAAAGACAGGGTACTGTCTGTCCATCACTCTCTCCAAAGCACAAGTGGTGTTCACAAACTTCCCTAACTGCATGATGCATTTTTGTCTCTCTACAGTAATATGGAACTGCTTATGTATGGGATCGTAACTTATACTTTCACCAACAGCAGTGTGCTGAAAGTTTGAGTACCTCCTAAATAAACACCCACTTCCTCTAGCTCTTCTTTGTTTGGTTTTGGTTTTGCTTGGTTGGTTTGTGGTTTTGTTTTGTTTTTTTTTGGGTTTTTTTTTTTTGGTTTTTTTGAGTCAGAGCTTCTTTGTATAGCCCTGGCTGTCCTGGTACTTACTTTGTAGACTAGGCTGGTCTACAGCTCACAGAGACTGGCCCGCCTCTGTGTTCTGAGTGCTGGGATTAAAGGCCTGCGTTGTACAACACCCCCCCCCCCCCCAGCTCGTCTAGGAGACCCTGTGCTTCCAGCTACTTAATGTTTTTTTCCTCTGAATTCTCTTTCACTTTCCACTGCCATTTACCATTCCTTCCTGGACAACTCTAATAGTTTTAAATTGGTCTCCAAACCAATGTCTTTCCCCTTTTGCCTTTCCCACAATAGCCTGCCAACTAATCATAGCCGTCTTTCTCACTAGACTTCACCGGGATTCCCAAACATCCAGGAAAAACCCCAAACTGTTTCTCGTTGCAGACACTGTGGTTCCTGTCTAGGCGCCCCACTTCTTTCCTGCTTTCCTCATAATGTCCCGACCCAGCCCCTAGGCTGAGCTGCAGACTCTCTCCCTAAAACTCATCTTCCATAGGGTCTCCCTGCTTAGCTCACAAGGGCTTGGAATGATCCATGTAGACCTGGCCTTGAACTTTTGCCAATTCTTCTGCCTGTGTTCCGGAGTGTTGTTGTTATGGGTGTATGCTACCAGGTACCATCATAAACTACAGTGTCTCATCTCGGCACCTTTTTACCTTTTCTGGACAGGCCCTACATGGTCTTTAAACATAGTTTTCACTAGTCCAGAAAGGTTCCTCATCTCCATCTTAAATCCGTGGCATTTGCTACCTGGTATTATAATTGGTTTTTTCTTCCTACAAATTAGAACTCTGAGAACAATTATTTTACCTCTAGTCATCTGTGACATCCTGTCCCCTACTCCCTATGTTGTCCTGTCCCACACCCCACCCCTCCACCCTCCATTCTCCACCCCTTGCCCACCCCTATCCCCACTTGAGTTCTGGACTACTCCATAAACAATATATCACAAATAGCAAAAACAACACTGACCACAAGAAGCCATCTTTTAACCTTAGGCCACTCTTACCAAGCAGCATTTAAAAGAGTTGAGAAAGCTAAATAACATCGACTAGGGTATAGAGAAGAAGAAAAACATTAACAAGTCACATTGGGTGGCTTCAGGGGCCACATGGTGACAGTCACATTGGGAAATTGATCCATCATAATTATTGCTGTGAAAATTTATCTCTGTAACTGGCTTCTTTATTACTCAGTGAAATCATAAAGACACAGACCTGATCACTCCCATCGGAAGGTGACCCACGACTTTGCCGTGTGAGGATAAGTAGTCTGTGACTCCGTACTCCCAAGTCCTAAAATGTTATGCCCTAAAATTGATCTTCATGGAGTAGAGGGCAGCCGTTCATAAAATCCCTGCTAGAATTTAGTCACCGTGTCTGACAACTGCCAACCACACTCGGTATGTGACAACAACAAAAATTCTAAGAGCAGAATTTAAACATTGGTAAAATTCTTTTTAGCACTTAAAATGATAAAATTAAGTCAGACATGATGGTGAATGGCTGTAATCCCAGTACTCATTTGGGGCCAGTTTGGTCTGCATAGCAAGATTCTACCTCAAAAACAAAAACGTTGACTGGCTTAGGTAGGTAACCACAGCCGCTATAAGTTTATGGGTGCAACTGTTCTGTCTTTTCCAGAAGACACTTTCACTCTGGTCCTTTCCAACCTTTGGTTCTTACAATCTTTCTGTCCCTCTTCCATGATGGTCCCTGTCTTAGTCACTATTCTATTGTTCTGAAGAGACATCATGACTAAGACAACTTTTATTTTAAAAATGTATGTAACTGGGGCTTGCTTACGGTTTCAGAAGTGGTTATCATTGCGGTAAATGAAAACTAAAATAAAATAATAAAATGTAGTATTATGTTCCAAATACTACAAAACCGGTATTTATTTTTCTCAAGAGATTGTGAACTCTATAAAATATGCATTTTAGCATATATATACGTTTCAGCATGGAATGGGAAGGGGATCAAGAGAAGTGAGGAGCTACCAACAGTTGGTTGCTTTGTGGGGAGGGAAAATCAGTCTTCTTTAAGGGTCTGGCCCTTAATAGGGCTACCCCTATCCAGCGCATGGTCCTACACTCTTGACTATATGGATAGCACAGATTAGACTTAGTGAGTTGTTAAACAAACAAGCACCCACAAAATTGGTTGGGGATGAGAGTGGGTGGGAAAAGTTGGTGAGAGGAATAAGGGTGAATATTATGGGAAACACACCTGAGCTTCTCCAAGACTACTATTTTTAAATTAATCTTTTGCTTTGGCTTATGAGATGGCTCGGCACATAAAAGTATCCACCATACATGCCTGATGACATGGGTTTAATTCCTAGAGCATACATTTTTGTTTTTAAATGTCAGACACAATGATGCACATCTATGACTCCAGCACTTCTAGAGCAAGATGGGAAGCAGAGACAAGAGAATTGTCTGAATGCTAAAGGGCCAGGTAGCCTAGTATGCAGTATTGGAGAACTAAAAAACCCTCAAACAATATGAGAAGAGATGACCAACTCTCCAAAGTCCACTTTCAGGCCACGGCATGCATGGCCTTACACACACACACACACACACACACACACACACACACACACACACACTAAAATAAAATAAAATCTTTTGTTAATTTGTACCTCTAACTTACATTTTGAAATTATTATCTTATATTGCTGAGGATGATTTTAACTTCTGAGTAGCCTGTCTCTGCCTCTCCAGTGCTGGGATAACAGGCATGTCCCCCCCCTCCCCCCCATCCATGGCTAAAATGATTATTTTAAATTTTTGCTTGACTGCTGAGCTTTAAGAATTTATCACACATTGTGAACAGTGGGTGCTTTTCAAGTGTGTTTTTAGCACGACTCCAAACTGCATTTAATCTTTGTATTCTCCTATGGCTTTCCTTGACAGAACAATTTTTTTTTTTTCATTTTGACAAAATATAATTCATCAGTTCTTTCCTTTCTGGACCATACTTTTAAGAATTGTGTTTATTATTTCTATGTATGTAGAATGCATGTGTGACTACAGTGTGTTCATGGCATTTCACTAAGTGTTTCTCACTTTACCAAGAGTTCCTTTTTGATTTATTTCATTTGCTTCATTGTGAATACAGAGTCATGTCAAGCACCTTTTGGGCATCACTGATACGTTGGAGGTTTCCCTCTTAGTCTGTTAATATGATGATTTTGTGCGGGCTTATGTGGTATGTACGTATATGCTGATGTGCATGCAGAGGCCAGAGAAAGAAGGCTTTCTGTTCGGTCAACTCTGTACCTTGATCCTTTGACAGTGTCTCTCGCTTTGAAACATGTTGGTAACCAGCAAACCCCAGTGATCACTTGTCGCTTCCTTTGCCTACCCCTCACCCCTAAAACACGAGCTTTATAAGCTTCACGCAGCCTTGTCTGACTGTTTGACCAGGAGTCCTTGGGATCTGAATTCAAGCCCTCATGCTTACACGAGTGCTTTTATCCACTGACTCAACCTTTCCAGCTCAAGGTTAGAGAGATTAGGAGCTACTGAAGTGACCTTGCATTCTTTAAGTAAGCCACAGTTTGTCAGTTATATGTTACTCTTTTTATATATTGTTGGATTGGTTAATTTTGAAGATTTAAAAATCTATGTTCCTGCAGTATATTGATCTGTAGTTTTCTTTTGTTGTTGTTGTTATTGTTGTTGTTTTTGGTTTTTTGAGACAGGGTTTCTCTGTGTAGCCCTGACTGTCCTGGAACTCACTCTGTAGACCAGGTTGGCCTCGAACTCAGAAATCTGCCTGCCTCTGCCTCCCAAGTGCTGGGATTAAAGGCATGTGGCACCACTGCCCGGCTGATCTGTAGTTTTCTAATAAGGTCTTTTATATATCAGTATAATGCTGGAATCATACAATGAATTGATACCAATAGTCTCAGCCCTTTTTGGAAATGAATATTAAAGTTGGCATCTGTTTTTTAAGTAATCTGGGCTTAGAGTTTTCATTGTGAGAATTTTAAACAATGAATTCAGTTTCTTCTAATGGATACAGGATTATTCTTCTTGGGTGAGATTGGAAGGTCTGTGTCTTTTGAGTAATCAGCTATTTCATGCAGGTTGTTGACTTTTCATACATAGAATTGGTTGTGTATGTCTTTAATATTCTCTTATCACCTGTGACATCTAGAGACAGTTGTCGTTCCTGATGGCAGACCTTGTCTCTTCTTACACCCTTGGTTTTTATTGTTCTTTGTCATTTTCCTACGCTTTATGCTATTATTACCATTTTTGTTTTTGTTTGGTTTTGTCTCATGTTAACTCAGACTGTGTTTGAACTCACAACCATCCCCTTCCCCAGGGCTGAGGTTTCAAGTATGAGCTACCACGCCTGGAGGATGCTTTCTTGTTCTTAGTTCTTACTGACACAGGCTTTTCACATCCATTACGCCTTCCTTTGTTACTGTTGTGAGTTTATCTTGCCCTTTCTTTAGTTTTTTAAAAAATGTTTAAATATGGGGATTGAAACTAGGGGACTGCTTAGCCCGGATGTGCTACCCTGCAAGGGTTCTACCACCAGGCTTCAGCCCCAGACCCTCCTTACAGAGGAGCTTAGATTACAACCCAAGTCATTTTAAAAAGCTCTGCACTGCTGGCGATTGAATCCAGGGCCTCGTGCACATTCTCTTTTTTCTGTTATACTTTTCTCATTTTGAAGACCCTGTCTGACTAAGCTGTCTAGGCTGACCTTGGGTTGAAGGATTTCTCCTGCCTCCACCTCCCTGGCAGCTGATGTATAAGTATGTACTACTGCGCCCTGTTTATATCCCACAAATCATGAAATTACACTTTCATTTGTTATACACATCAAAATGTTTACTAGCTTTCCTTGAGACTTCCTCCTGGGCCCAGGGAGCATGAAGAAGCTGTTAAATTTCTAGGCAATTGCAGACAGTGCAGTTCTTTTGATTTCCAGCATAATTCCAGTAAGGTTACAGAACATGCTGAGTGTGACTTCTGTTTTAACCCCATTAAGGTTTGTTGTGCGACCCAGAATATGGTCTCTTTGGTGGACGTTTAATATTGCTTTGAAAAAGCCTATGTTCTGCTACCCTGGGTTGAGTTCTTTATGAATGTCAATCAGACCCACAGGGGTTATGTCTATGTCTTCCCTGATTCTTTGAATTCTTGGTCTTCCAAACATTGAAAGAAGAATCCCGAAGCCTCCAACTGCAGCTGTGGGTTCCCTTTTCACCCTTCAGTTCTATCAGTGTGTTTAAATATCCGATATCAGGTACACACATAGCAGACTCCTCTGTCTCCTGAGTGAACTGACATTACTATGTTCCCCATACCCTGTTCTGAAGCCTACATTCCCAGTCAGCCAGTCCTTTCTTCTTTTGCAGGATCTTATTGTAGCCATTTATCTCTGTGCTTATGTTTAAAATGGATTTTCTTTTCTGGATAAACACAGAGTTTGTCTTCTTTTCTCCATTACGATCTCTATCATCTAGTGGTTTAATTTTGTTATTTTTAAAAGAAACTACCTTCTTATTCGATTTCTACTTTCTGTGGGCCATGAAATCATAGAAGCTTGAGAGGGGTGCAGAAAAGGAACTGCTCTGGGCTACTCAGTCTGAGGCCAGGCTACTCTTAACAGATCCAACATGGTTTCATTTACAAATCATAGATCACTCATATTTAACATAATTATGGGCATCTTTTGAGTCACGTTTGTCCTTTATTTGTATTCCTGTTTCCCCCTTCCCCTTATGGCTTCTTTTAGGTTATTTGCAAGGCTTCTGGTATTCTATTAAGTCTGCCTGTTAAATTTCTTTGGTCAATCACATATCTTACAAGCTAGCCGCTCTGGGGGATCCTAATGTTGTAACATTCTGTACTAGCTACACCAGCTTCTCAATATACTTAGAATGCCTCGTATGTGTTGAAACACTTTGCTCTAATTGCCACACTGGTGATGCTTAGAGAACAGAAGTAAAATCGGAATATTGTTTTGCTCATCACTGCAGAGGCTAGAAGGTCAAAAGTCATAGTACAGAAGGACCTGTTTCTCCTGTGGGCTGAGTGTGGACTCTGTGCCCAAATTGCGCCTTGTTATAAAGATACCAGCCAACTGGATTAAGGTCTGCCCTCATGAATTCATTTTAACTGGATTATTTTTGTACAGACCCTAGCTTCAAGCAAGCTCTATTCTGAACTACTCAGGGCTTAATGCTTTAACACGAAAATTGTGAACAGACACAATTCGATCTATAACATCCCTGTACACTGATAATTACATCAGCATTACGTCATCTTTCAAATTAAAGAACTCAATGAAAGAACAACCATTATTAAATATGCCGAGATATTTTCATTTCTGTTCTCCCTCACAACCACTCCTCTTTAAGAATTTCCTGGAAGTTTCCCTAAGGTAGGTCCGTTGGCAGCGACCCACAGAGCCCTCTCATCTGAGAGTGTCTTCTTTCCTCTCTGCCCTACGAATCTCTTTTCTGAATCTAGATGCAATTCTTCTGTTTGTTTTGTCTTGTAAACTCATTTAAAATTCTATTACCTTCCAGTCATCACTGTTTTTGGCTAGAAGCCCAGTTATTTGAATTGTTTCCATGATAAAGAAAAATCAAGGTAATTTGATATTGCTGTGTCTTTATGTTTTGGTAATTTTGTTTTGATAGGTCCATGCTTCTTTTGATTCAAATTTATACTGTTTGGAGCTTTACTGTGCTTCTGGGATCTAAATTTGTTAAATCTTTATTAAATCTGGTTCCATCCACTTGCTCTTCCTCTTGTTTATGTGTCATGGTCTTTATCTTTTTTTCATGGATACCTGACATTTGCCATTGTCCCGTGGGTCCCCTGTTCTTATTTGTCACAATCTTTTTCTTCTTGTTTCTAGGTTTCATGACTTCTGTTGCTCTACAAGTTCACTTCCTCTCGCCTTTCTCAATCCCATCAGGCCCTGGAACATCTCCCAGTTGTTTGCTCCTGTGGGCTGTGTAGTTTGCATGTAAGTTTTCCATTTGGTTCTTCTTATCCTCTCTCTGTGTGAGTAGCTTTCTTTCTGTTCTTATAATCAAGGGATTTTGCCATTACTTATTGAAACATGGCTTTTATAGACGTTTGAATTTTTTCCTGATAATTCCAGCATCTGTGTCATCTTGGATCTATTATGTATTGTGCTTCCCCTCATGACTCATGACATGGTAAGGTTTTCCTGTTTTTCTTTTTAGTTAGTTTTTGATCACATCCTTTTCATTTGAAAATTATTTTATGACAATCTGGGTGTTGTTTCTATATGAGGAAGTTTAGATTTCCATTTTAATCATGTTTTATGCTACAAGTTCAAAAATGCCATCTTCAGGCTGCAGTTTTAATTTCAGTTCCTCTTTCAGCTCTGTTCCACAGGTGCCACCCAGTCACCAGTACGGGACCATATGTGTGCCACCAAGTCATTAGTATGGGGTTGAGCTGTGCTCTCTGTTGTACTTCAGTTGCAGAGGTTTGGTCTTCTGAAGCTCCAGGGTTTACTCACTCTGGCTCTTTCTCATAAGTAGCCTCCCTGAAACATTCCCCAGTACTTTCTTGCCTCCCAAGTGTCTACTCTTTGTCAATGTCACATGATAGATCAGTAGAAGGTAATCTTCTACTGAGAAACCAGGGCTTTGGTTTTCCTGACTGGATGGAATTCTTTCTAAGAATTCCATTTACTTTGGGGCCAAGTGTTAGAGAAAGAAAACAGCAACAGAGCAAGACCTATGGCCCCTCTGAGTCTTAGAGAAGCTGAGACAAGAGTTGCTGCAAGTTCAAGGATGGACTGGGGTACCGCATCAGATCCTGTCTCAAAAAGAGCAAACACGGAAGGTAGGTGGAGCGAGTTGAAGGGAGAAAAGAAGGAGCAACGGGATTCTCTCTTCTTACTCTCTTGAAATCAAAGTCCTTCTGACTGGAAAGAAAGCTTCTTTCCCCTGGGGTTTCATGGAGGCAGCCATATGGCTGCAGCAGTCGCCCGGGGACTTGGCAAGTGAAAAGGAAAGACCTAAAGGAAGCTAAACCTTCCAAACTCAGAAGGTTCTCCAGCTTATTCTGATCCTCCTTGATTCTGACCCCACCCCTACCCCAGCAATGAGTCATGTTCTCACCAGCGTTCAACACCACTCTTAGGCTGTCTCGAGGAGAGAGAGAGAGAGAGAGAGAGAGAGAGAGAGAGAGAGAGAGAGAGACTGACTGAATGTTTTTGAGGAAACAGAAGCATAGAGTATGCAGAGTGGCACTTGCTCATAATCCTAGCATTTGGGGCAGAGCAGAAGAATCTTGAGTTTGAGGCTAGTCTGGGCTCCATTGCAGGATGTCATTCCCAAATAATCAAGTAAACATAAAATTAAAACCATAGCATCACTGACTGTTATCACGTCAGGGTCATTTTGTTTCTATTTTCTGCAGCTGTTTACTTTTCAGGGTCCTGAGGTCATAGATCATACAGTTTGCTCAAAGTAACACTGCTCAGAAGTGGGTTGACTGCCCAGAGCTTAGTGTGCCTGAGGGAAAAGTGGGCTTGCCTTAACCTTTTGACTGACCAGGTGCCTCTTGGGAATATGATTTAATGCCTTCAGTTTCTCCTTGGTTTTGCCCTTATACAAAATATCAGAGGATATGTCTACATTCCCACTACTAGGCTGCGATACACAGCCATTTCCCTGACTTACAATGATTGTTTCCAGAAAAATTGCTTTCAGTGCTTTCCCCTAAACTATGGTAAGGAATCAAAAGAGGACAGGAAGTGAGAAAAGAAAAAAAAAATCACCTAATTCCAGGGAACCTTCCATGTTTCTGACATTGTATGAGACATTTTATGCCTGTTAATTACTAGACTCTGTGAAATAACATTTAAAGCTGGGTTTGGTAGTGCAGTGTCATAGTCCTAGTACTGGGGAGTTTGAGCGAGATGGCTAATGACCTTAAAGCTAGCTTAAACTACAGAGGAAGATCTTGTCTCAAGAAAAATAACAACAATAATGTTGGCTATTCTATCGCGTCTGTTCACAGACATTTAGAGTTCAGGTTGCTGTCAGCCTTGGGTCCCCTGTTAGTTATATATCTTCATACTTTAAAGCAGTCTGCAGTCTGAATTGTCTGCTTCCCTGCTATGTTACACGGCCTGCCTCTGAACTGTGCACTGGGCTGCAAACACGGTAATGTTGGGGGGGCCTTCTATTTTTCTGTTTTGAGGTGGGTAAAGATTAAAAGCCCTCTGTCCCCTTCTTGGGAATCCCTATGTTGTTGGATGTGACAGCTGTGAGTGCTGGCAGGTTCTCTTCTTTACCACAACCACCCCCTTTACCATTGCCTTAGGGAAAAATTAATATTTTTCTAGTTAGATAGACCAGTTGTTAAAATATCAAAAGCATTCTGGACTCTGAGCCAAGGACTCTTCTTGCTACGCCAGTCCCTTCCTCTCCCCTGGGACCCACTGGCTCTTGCCAGATTCCAGCTCAAGGATTAGAATTTGGGAAACAGGCCTAGAACATCTTCCTGGGTGCTTTTTAACCTTAAGTGTGACCAGCACTCAGGCTGGACTGAGGGGAGAAAGTGGTTCAGATCCCACCTCTGCTCCAGGGAGCCTATGGTGTCATAGTTGTCATTTCTCTCATGGTGTTGCAGAGCTCAGGTTCTAGCTGACTGCTGTGTGGCTGCAGGTTGTTATTGTGTGGATTTGATTTGAGAAAGGATCTTATTTCATCAGCCTGCAACTGGCCATCCTTCTACCTCAGCCTGCCAAGCACTGAGGTTACAGATGCCAGTAAAAGCATTGTTTGGGGCACCTAAACAATGGGAAACTTGGGAATATTTCTCACAATTGTGAACTTAGAACATGAAGGGGAAGTCAATGCTCTGATCCTGTGCCATTCATTGTGACCAGGCCCAGCCCTCCCTGGGTCTGGAAGTCTGGCTTTTACTAGCTGCCTCTGTCATCTCCACCCTTCCTGCCCTTCCTCCCTCAAGATTAACTCAATGTGAATGGAGGCTAATGGACCAGTACTTTCTGTGTGGCCCAAGGCTTTTTAGTTCTGTCAATATGGATGTTCCCTATGGAAAAATGACTTGCAGTGTATTTTTAAAGCTACGTAGATTTCTACATGATCCTAAAACACAGATCTTAATACAATTTGTGTGTATTCAGTAATTCCAAATGATGTAAGAACTCACTCAGTGTCAAAGGAGGAGATTATCTAGGGATAGGGTATACATGAATGTTTTTTGTTAAAAATTATGACAACTAAGCCAGATAGTGTGGCTTGGTCCTGTAAACCTAGCATCAAGAAGGTAGAAAGAGGAGGACTGGCACAAGTTTGAGGATAGCCTGATGTCTATGGAGAGTTCTAGGCTAGCCAGGGCTATATAGCAGGGTCCTGTCTGGATCTTGGTTACATAAAATACAACTAAAGATACTAAAAACAAAAGGTCTCATTGTAATCCCTAGAGATATAATCCATAAAGTTTACAATCACGAATTTAGTCTATAATCCATAAACTAAAGATCTAACAAACCTTCATAGAAAGCTGCTCAAAGCTTTACCCATGGTACCTGTTCCCTGTGCTTAGGCCTGCTTGTAACCAGTAGTGAGTGTAAGGCATTTCTGCCTGAAGCCACTTTGTGCTGGGCTCATAGCTGACTAGACTATCGACTGTACTGCTGTTAACTGACTTCAATGAGCCATCAGTGTACATCAGTTCCTTGATGTAATAAACGATGTAGATGATGGTGTAAAGAGAAGGGAACCTATGCTCTCAGATGATATGGTGGTCTGAATGAGAATGGCATCATAGGCTCATATATTTGAATACTTGGTCCCCAGGTGGTAGACCTATTTGGGAAGGACTGGGAGGTGTGGCTATGTTGGAGGAGGTATGTTGCTGGGAGCAGGGCTTTGAGGTTTCAAAAGACTTGCCCCAATCCCAGAGTGCTCTCTGCCCCCTACTTGCATATCAAGAAGTGAGCTCAACTCTTCCTTCCAGCAAAGTTTCTCTCAGCCATCATGGAGTCTCTGATGCTTTCTTTTCTAAATTGTCTGGGCCATAGTGTTTTGTCACAGCAATAGAAAAGTTTATTTTGTCACAGCAAAATAAAACAGAAGTGAATGTAATTCTACTAAAATCAAATTTTTCATGTTTATAGAAATAAACTGTAGATATCTAAAATTCTCTGCTACCTTTCAGAGAAAGGTACCCTTCTTCTACCTTTGCTAGCTTTATTATCAAGAATGACCAATTACTGCATAACTGAGGTAGTCTGCTACAGTCTGTACTAAAATATATAGTGCATATACTTTCCTGTCACTTTTGTGTGTGCTATGTGTATTTATATGTGTGTGCACCTGCGTGTGTAAGTACACATGTGTAAGGGTGTGTAAAGGCCAGAAGACAATATTGGGCGTCTTCTTCAACAGTTCTCCATTTTATCTTTTGAGACACAGTCTCTTATTGATTCTGCTACACTGACAGGCCACTGAGCCCCAGAGATCCTCCTGTCTCCAGTTCTCTAGTACTGGGATCACAGCATGTACTGCCATACCTGCTTTTTTACATGAGTGCTAGAAATCCAAACTCAAGTCCTTTAGAAAAAAAAAATACTTGCATATTTCACATATTTTATATATTTAGGTTATATCAACTCAGACAGTAATTTCTATCAGAAATACTTGATATATATCTAGATGACATAAAACTTATGGTTCAAAACTAGATTTATATGTTTGTTGATCAAGCTATACTTAAAGGTTTTCCAATACCAAAATCAAGTACAAGAAAAGTTATTTTTGTGTAATATTCAAATACACATCAACAAAATTTTCTCATTTCTTCAGAATTCATTTGAGTTTTGAAACAAAAGTATATGGGTTTCTAGAGCTGTTTGCCTGGAAGTAGGCTGGCTCATTCTGTCCCAAATTGTGACATGAACATGAATGTCAAAGGAATACCACATATGTAACTGACTCTAAAGTACCCACACTAACAGAGTGTGCTTCAGTCCTGACTTGGAATATTTCAGTCAACTGTGATGCTGCTGATTGGAAACAAAACTTAGGCTAGCAACACAGCTCTGAGTACAAGGTCAATTCTCTCTCTCTCTCTCTCTCTCTCTCACACACACACACACACACACACACACACACACCACTGCAAAAAAAGTAATAATACAAAATCTTTTGCATATCAATTATTTTAGAAACTAAATAAAATGGTAGTTATCGACAAGTCATGAAAAGTTTTGATTTTAACGTAAGTACTTGGTACAGGTTGAGTTGCGTCCCTCTCAGAAAAGATATATTAGATACATACCCAAGTTCAATGGGGTGTGACCTTTGTTTGGAGAGAAGATCTTTACAAAGGTAATCAGGCTCAATTGAGGTCATAAAGATGAACTCTCACCATCTGAGACTCATGTCATTATACAACAGAAAAGTGTATGTACAGGTGAGGAGGAGAGAGGAGGAGAGAGGAGGAGAAGAGAGGAGGAGGAGGGAGGAGGAAGAGAGAGGAGGAGGAGGAGAAGGAGGAGGAGGAGGGAGAGAGAGATTTTGGGTTCTCACAATCTTTTTCTCATGTGCAATGCACATATAGTAAGGTCAATTCATCTGACAGACACTAACTCATATGTAAAAATATTGAATGAAATGCTGAGCCTTACTTGTCAGATGGGTGAGATTCCACAAAGTATCCAGCAAATGGACAGTAGATTCGAGGCTGCAGATCCTTCACCAGCTGAGCTTTGTAGTTCAGAAGCTTTCTTCTTTCTGCCTTAATGAACTGGGCTTTCCATTCCTCTGCAATGACAGATTTGGGATTAGTATCCTCAGCTCAGAAGTCATTGGAAAGTGAATGCCCTAGTTCCTACCTCCTTAAACTGGGTTGTGACTCCACATTGAGATGTGTAACTAAATGCATAGGGCACAAGAAAATCAACAGCAGTCGGTTTTCTGAAAATCCAACTAACAAACGTTAATTCAAAATAAAACACATAATGAATGGTACCACTCGCCATGTTGAGCCTTGCAACATCACTGAGCATCATGTAATATCTCTGCAGCCTTGGTCTGATCATCCAACAGGAGTGCTTTACATTATACATGTTGTCATCCTCCCTGAGAATATATCAAATTAATGGATCATTGGGTTGTACTCTGCTAGAATCTTTTATTTTTAAAATTGCTGTTTGAGTTATTGATCTGAGTTTCACAAAATTTCATAGTTCAATGAATTTTAACTGGATCAGGACAGAATTTCTAATAGCTGATGAAATGGCCCTAAACATAATTCTGCTGAATAGTAATACACATTTACGTAAATGGAATTCTCAGAATTGATCATAAAATCAAAATGTCAATCAACTTTGAAAACTGCTTGAGATATCCCACATCCTACTGTATCAAACGCCCATCCAAGAATTAGTTCTTTGTATAAATAAGTGCATCCATTTTGTAGCATACAAATTTGCTTTTGTCTTTAGTAAATACTAAATTATATGCATGGTAAAGAATTATTTTAAAATCAATTTGTTTATAATTTATTATGAGCAAAAACTTTATTTTTGTACCAATTTTATATATTTTTATGCCCAGGGTTGCATAAAAATTTCTCTGGTGCCAAGGGATCACAAATGGAAGAGTTTAATAAATCTTGCTCTACTTGAAAGGGACTTATTCAGGTGAAAATGAAGTGGAGAGGCAAAGGACAGAAGTGGAATAAATCTCTGTGACATTGATGGAGATGTGTCCTCAGCTTGAGTTAACAAGTTTTGATTGTTTACCAGGAGACCAGCCATAGGTTCCAAGCTTGCTTCTTGTTTGTGATATTTTTGGAGACTCTAGTTGAATACAGGGCTCAGTGTGGGTGGCCTTCCTTTATAGGATATGCACTATGACTCTATATGCAATGTGACTTCTACAGTCATTAACCTTTTACTAAGTGTGTACTATTGTCTGGTATGCTATGAAAATGAAATCTATTTTTTATAACCGGACAACTCACAGTGGCTAAAATCACAGGCACAGATGTTAGTCACACTTAGGAGCCAAGCAGCCCTGCCCACCACTTACAGAATTGAGTAGATGACCTGACTTCTGTCTCTTCCTCTGTCAATGGAATCGCTATAGACATCTCACAAAGTTTCCCTCTCTCTTTCTCTCCCCACCCCGCCCAGTGTTTATCACATACCTTCTATGTTCTCTGGGGAACTAGGTATACAATACTGAATAAGACTGTAAATCTTATTAACAAGAAAAGGGAAGTGCTCCCAAGAAAACTTTTTCTTAGTGAGAGAAGCAAGTTTTAAAAGGAGAAATAAATTATATAATTATATAAAGTGAAAGCAGTTAGGGAGTGTCTGCGCTGAGGTAGACAGGGCAGTCAGGGAACAGACAGTAGCAGAATTGAGACCCATGGGGAATTGCTGGTCATGCAGAGTTTAGCAGGAAGAGGACTCCAGGGAATGAAAATAGTCAATGTAACAAGCTGGGCCAGGAATAGAGCAGGAGCCCTAGACTGAAGATACCAGCAGGCAGCAAAGAGGGCTGACTGAGCACGTTGGGAGGCAATTGGTCAGAGAAGTCTAGGATTAAACAGAACCTAGAGTTGCAGCATACAGGATCAGAGAGGTGGTGCAAGGATTCAAAACTGAATGAATGGTCTCATTCATGTGTGTGTGTGTGTGTGTGTGTGTGTGTGTGTGTGTGTATTTCTTCTTCCGCACACAAACCCCTACATCACCCTTGAATCCAGAGCAGAAGAGCTCCTGGGTAGGAATCTATCCTGTAGAATGCCCTGCTCATGAGTACTCCACAGGACCATTAGGAAGCAGCCACCCTGAGTCCCACACAGTACGTTCTTGACCTCATCCTAAAAGCACAGAGGCCAGAGTTACCCATCACATCCTTTCCTTGTCCCACTCCGTGCTCCACACTGTGATACCCAGCGACTGTCTTTCTTAGCTCCTCCTAGATACTCCCTCCCAGAGATGCTCGTTCATGTCAGCAGTCCCTCGTGTACTCCATCACATTCTGAGACCTCAGTTCATAATGTCTGTAGTTCACAAGGTTGGTTCCTTTGAGCAGGTACCATATGCCAGGCATCTTTGTATTATTCCCAAAGCATCCATCCAAGCACCATGCCTAATGCTTAGTATCACTAGGATATATATTATTACCAGTAAATTTTCCACCACTGAAAGTCATGGGAAAGCCTGATGCTCCTCCAGCGAAATCACTCATCATTAGAGCAACTTTCTTGGGCAGCCTTCCCCCATTGGGTCTGGTGCAGTCCACTGTGTTGAGTATTTTATGACCTGTGGGGAAATAACATGTAATCTCAAATGCTCTGGTCTGAATGATTAAGCCAACAAGGTTGTCTAGTGCAGTCTATATAATCTAATTCAGTTGGTTACAGAAGAACTGGTATGTCCCCACACCCCCCACAACAAACCAACAGTCAAACAAACAATCCAACAAAGAGGAAGCTGTCAGAGTCTAAAGTCTTAGAATATTCTGATTTCCAAGTAAAGAGGTTCATCCCTCTGCCTGATGGACTCTAGGTACTTCATGATGATCATCAGTCTAATTTCACTGTGGATCACAGAATGCTCTTCTGATTGTCTCCAGATGCTGAGGAGTCAACTCAACACAGATGTCCTCATCTCTGGAAAAAATCTATATACAATTGTGTTCTAAATATTTACTGGATAACTAAGGCCATGCTTCACTCATGATGGAATTTTCTAGTGATATTTTTGTTTTGTTTTGTTTTCCCCTTTCTTTGTTTTTGTTTGTTCTTCTCTGCTTTGCTCTTTACGACAGTGTCCTATAGAACCCAGCCTGGCCTGAACTGTTTGTCAGAGCATGACCCTGAACTCCTGTTCTTCCTGCTTCTGCCTGCTGACTGCTGGGATCACAGGTGTATATCATAACACCATGATGAAAGGGACCATGATGTTTATTCAGCAATAAATTAATGATAGTCTTGAAACAATGTAAATATCAGTTCCTATGTACTAAAAGCAAAGTACCTGTCATGATAGACTCCTAAATATTGGCAAGTTTTCATCTTTAAAAAATCTAAAAGGTTCATTTTCCAAAGACAAGAGCATCATGTACTGCGTGTTCTCTGAAAACGGAGACAGATGAGCATTGGATGACGTTTTGGACATCCTCTTTCCTTCCCATGGTGCATTTCCCTTTCTATTGCTTTCAGAGATAGGAAGGTACCTTTGTATTCCACAATAATGCATGTGTCCATCTCAGGATGAACGCCATCCATCAAGATCATGAACCGGAGACTTTTGTCTACCTGCAATCCAACAATTATGTAGGTCAACTTGGCTTTAATATTTGAGAAGATTGTCATTTTGAGAAAAATTGGCAAATCAGATCAAAATTTAAAGGAAATGAAAAACTTTATCTGGAACTAGGTTTATTAGCTTTGTTTATAAGGTTATACATTTGCTGAGTGGAAACGAAAGCTTTGAGCAAAGACAGGTCCAAAACTGAAGCTTTGGTACAGGTTGTATTCACTGCATCCGTGTGCCAAGAACATGCGCCACATTCTGTACATTTAAATGTCACCTGAGAAAGCATAAGAAGAAAACAAGCAGATCTCTGACCTGTTGCCATATTCCAAATGGAACAACATTGATGTTAGTTAACCGGATGCCACTCTGGTCCAGATTCCAAAACACAGGCCTTTCTGTGTCACCAACATAAATGGGAATATCTGGTCTTCTCTGGGAAAGCTGCTTCAGGGTAGGGTAACTATATCAGAAAGGGGGATGGGTAAAAGGTAAAACAAAGCAAAACAGGATTCACTAGCAAGAAAACAGCCTGCTGACTGAAAGGGAAGGAGGTGGAAACCAGCCTCTCATGACAGTCCAGACAGGGTTCCTGCTCACACAACTGCATCCCAGAGGAAAGATCCTTCAGGCCTAGGACATACTAACAAACCACAGGACATCTGCCAAGTGTGTGAGTCCCATGTTCCACACCAGTGTTGCTTCGAGTGGTGAAGCCAGATGGGGTGGGGAGCAGCAGAAGTCACAGAGAGAGTCATGCAGATGTTGCTGTAAGATGAACATCTTCATGATCTTCCTAAGTAACCACTTTCAGTAAAACAGAGGACACAGCAGAGATAGGGTTTCTCTGTGGGGCCCTGGGTGTCCTGAAACTCACTCTGTAGACTAGGCTGGCCTTGAATGTAGAGATCCACCTGCCTCTGCCTCTGGAGTGCTGGGATTAAAGGCGTGCACCACCATCACCTGGCTCTGCCTGCTTTCTTATAGAACCCAGGACCACCATCCCAGGGGTGGTACCATCCCCACCTGTGGGTCACCGCCATGTTTTCCAAAGGCTAATAGTTACATTTATCCTTTGGAGGACTCACATCACCAGGGGTCCTTATAATAAAATTTAATGGAGATGAAACACATTCTGCATTCTAGTAATCACAACTGTGTGTAACCAGGCACCCGGGGCTTTTCAGCTGCTTATATACATGAAGGCAACTGTCATTTCTACTAAGCATTAATCACCTGAAGTGGTTTTGATGTATTACTGTGGGGTATGGTAGAAAGCTGAGCAAATGGTTGGGTACCCATTCTATAACAAACAAGTATGCTGCCGTCAGTTTCCACAGTTTTTAAAAAGTGTTTTCCTGTTGTGGGTTTTCATTTTGTTTTGTTTTTGAGATAGGGTCTCTTTGTGTAGCCAAGCTGACCTGGAGTTCTTAAAATCCCTCCTAACTCAGCTTTTTGGTTATTAGGATTACAGGCATGAGGGACCATGCCTGCTGTCGGTCGTTTGGGTCTTATTATATACTCTGAGGATTTTTGTTTTCATAGATGAGAAAACATATTCATAAATGAACAAATAATACAAACAATAAATTGGTGTTCAAACTTTGATTTCTTTCCTGACCAAATCCAGCACTGCTTTTATTAGAAGATAGTTTCTATTTAACACGTTTACTTTCTAGTTTTAGAATCAGACTAGTGTCTGGGCATGGTACTACATGTCTGTAATCTCCTACAGACAAACACAGAAAAGAATCAGACTATCATATGAAATGAAACATGTTGCCATAAGCACAAGCAAAATCTGCATGTCAGCATTGAAAGGCCCTGGAAGAAAATTGCCCCTAGACTCAGCACTAGAGCCCTAGGCCACCCGGGGGCCTGAGATGGGCTTAACTCACCCCCCTTAGACAGTTCTGAGAATGGTTGTTTTTACCTTGTTCCCAAAACAGGCCCACCATGAAATGTCATGATGAACTCTGTTTGAAAATTGTTTTGGGAAAGCAGTTGTTTTGACTTGACTCCTATCCTGTTGATCAACCAAAATGTTACAGTGACCTCTGTTTTGAGCCCCTCTGCTCTTTCCCATGACGCATGTTCCCCCTGCTCCCCCTTTTGCTTTGTGGTTTTTCCCTACAAATACCCCTGACTTCAGCTGCTCCCGGTCAATCTCTTCTGCCCCTGTGTGGGTTATGAGCTCGGCCCAGTGCACTGCTTCCCTGAATAAACCTCGTGCACTTGCAGCAAGTTCAGTTTCTCATGAGTCATTGGGGGGTCGTGTCTTCCCGAGGCTTGAGTGAGGGTCTCCCCAATTCAGGGGTCTTTCAGCATCAGCTGTTCTAATCTGACATTCTCGTGCTGTGAAGAGCTATGTAAATAAGCAGAACTTGTGAGGCAGAGAGAGGAAACAGGGAGGAAGCAGATTTCATCCTCTAAGCAAAAGATGTAAAAATTCCAGGATTCTTTTGACCTGCCTTTAATCTCTGAGTTCAGAAAACACATCTTGTATCATAAAGATAATTAGGAAAAAATGACCCCAAAAAAGATATTTAGTATTTTTATGGCTGTGGAGGTGTGGATGAGAATTCCCTATAGTCTTGGGCATTTGATTTTTTTTGTTGTTTTTATTGCTTTTTTTGTTTGTTTGCTTGCTTGATTAAGACAGGGTTTCTCTGTGTAAAAGCCCTTACTGTTCTGAAACTCACACTGGTCTTGAACTTACAGAGATTCATTTACCTGCCTCTGCTTCCCGAGTGCTGGGATTAAAGGCACACCATGGCCAACAAGTCTTGGACATTGAATACTTGGTTCCTAGTTGGCAGCAGTTTGGGGAGGCTTAGGAAGTATGTCAAGGGGGAGTTCTCTCTGCCCATGTTCCTAGTTCCATATGTGCACCATCCGCTTGTAGCTTCAACAGCCTTGACAGTCATCCCTCCTCCACCCCATCCCATGATGAACTCTAAGGATCTGGAACCATAAACCCAAATAAATTTTTTCTCCTATAAGTTGCCTTGGTCATGGTGTTTTATTATAACAGGAAAGTAACTAATGCTATCATCTAACTGATAATTCTTATTATCTGCTAATATCGTGTAACAATACTATTCTGGTGTTTATGAAATAACATTTCTTTAAACCCTGTTCAATACACCACAATGGTTTCCCTGTCACTCTTATAATTCAGGGAAGTTTTACCTAAAGTAAAGTTCAGACAGTAGGATCTGGGTAAATGGCATGACTCAGAAAGAATCATAATGGGAAGGGATTTGCCAAGGAGGTGGAGGGATGGAGTGAAACTCGCAAGTCTCAGAAGCTCTTCAGTGGCAAACACTCATGAAATGTTTCATGGTGGGTGTGTTATGACCCTGTCCTTAGTGTGTAACAACTTTGATCAGGAGACCCTGACCCTGATCTTTGACTAAGCCTTCACTTAGTACCGGGGACCCATGGTGTCCCTGGAAGGGTAAATAGAATAGATTCTGCAGGTGGACTGGGAGAGGGGAGGGGGATGGGAATAGGAGGGATCTGGTGGAAGGAGGGAGTACAGGGAAAGGCGACTGGAACTTGAGGATGTTTGGGAGGGAGTATAGAAACCCAATGCAGTAGAAACTTCTGAAACCTATGAGGGTGACCCTAGAGAGGATATGGAGCCTGAACCTGTCATCTTCTGTAGACAGGCAAGGCTTCCAGTTGTGGGACTGGGATACAAACCCAGCCACAAAACCTTAGACCTACAACCTGTCCTTCCTGTAAGATGTGCTGGGGCAATGGTGGCTCAGAGCTTGTGGGAGTGGCCTACCAAGGATTGGTCTAACTTGAGTCGACACTGGTCAGGGAATCTGAAACAGGATGGTCCAGAGACTCAGGGTAGAACCAAGCACAACTGGAGAAAAGTGAGAGAGAGAGAGAGAGAGAGAGAGAGAGAGAGAGAGAGAGAGAGAGAGAGATATTGATTGATTCTTAGTGATACTCTGCTATAGATCGGTGCCTACCCAAATCGTCATCAGAGAGGCTTCCTCTAGCAGCTGATGAGAGCAGATGCAAAGACCCACAGCCAGACATTAGGCGAGACTGAGGGAACCCTACAGAAGGGGGAGGAGCTAGTGGGGTCAAGGACATGAGGAGAATAAGGCCCACAAAATCAACTAAGCAAGGTTCACAGAGACTGAAACAGCAGTCACAAAGTTAGGTCCTCTCCATATGTGTGTGTGTGTGTATATATATCATGGTCATGTAGCATTGTGTTCTTGTAGGATTCCTAACAGTGGAAGTGGTGTTGTCTCTGACTCTTTTGGCTACTCTTCAGAGCCCTTTCCTCCTACTGGGTTGCCTTGTCTAGACTTGATATGAGGGTTTGTGCCTAATCTTATTTCATCTTGTTATGTCATGTTTGGTTTATATCCCTAGGAGGCCTCTTCTCTTCTGAAGGGAAACAGAGGAACAGTGGACCTGCAGGGTCAGAGGAGGTGTCAGGTACTGAGGACTCGGAGGAGTGGAAGGAGGGGAGGCTGCAGTCAGAATGTATTGTATGAGAGTAGAATACATTTATAAAAGGGGAAAAACTAAAGCAGGAAATGTTTGTGAGGGATGGTAATCCTAGCACATAGGAGGCTAAGACAGGAAGACACAGATAAGCCTGGTTACACAGCAAGGCACCATCTCAATAAACAATAAAAAACAGGGTTTGGCAAAACAGTTCGTGAACTGGATTTGGCACACTTCCTGCTTCTATATACAGTCTTACAAGGTAAGATAAAGGTAATACTATTTTATGATCCATCGTTAAAGTCTTATTGGGATACTAGTTCCTACTCTCGTTTATGACTCAGTTGGCACTCCAGTATTTCAAGGACAGTGGTTAGTAAAGTTCTACACATGCTCAAAACCCATAATATTCAGTTGGTCCTTTATTTTAAAAGCACCTGTCTGTCATTTTTGAGACAGTGTTGTTATGTAGCCCACACTGGCATCAAATTCTTGATCGGCCTGCCTCAGCTTTTCAAATGCTGAGATCACTGGCCTTTTACAATGTGTGTGTGGGGGTGTGCTATATATTTTGAATAAAAACAAGGCCACTATGATGAGCTTTATGCCTGTGCCTGATCATGAACAGAGAGCAGAAGTCTGTGAGAAGTTATAAGCACCCTGCTTTCCATCATGACTCCTTCCTCACTCCTGTTGAGATAAACTGTAGAAGCATTTTTAAAATTAGAATTGTGGTAGATACACAAAAATTTACTCTTCTTTTTTTCTTTTTCATAGTCTTAACAGAGCAGGTCAGGCTGCAGAAGCATCCAGAAATGTTTTATAAGCAGAGCATAGTGGCACATGTCTATAATCCCAGTATTTGGAAGTGGCAGGATAACCATCAGGCAGGAGTTCTCATCCTCGGCTACATAGTGAGTTCAAGGCCAGCCTGAACTTCCTAATTCATAAGATCCTGTCTAAGAAACAAAGCAACAACCCAAAAGATCCCCCTGCTGCCTGTCGTTCAGCCATTGTTATCTTAGGAGTTGGGTATGTGACTTCATTACCTCAGGTGGTCTGAGTGCATGTGGCTAATGTAAATGAGGTCTGCTCTGCACAGCCTCTCCAGCCAGTCAGATGGAGGCTCGTGCAGCAACCACCATCCTCGGGCAAAAGCAGGGCCAGTTAACCAAGGGTCAAACACCATCTGCTTGTCTCCCAACTTGAGGTCCATGCAGGCATGAGTGAGATATGTTATCTGTTAGAAGAGAGTGAGATTCCTGTAATGGTTTGGTTAGCAGCAAAGGAGTGCAAGGCTTGGGCTGTTTCTCTGACAAGGTAAGGCCAGCTCTGGCTCCACTACAACTACAGACACAACACCCTCCACAGACTGCCCACTTGGACTCCAGTGCCCAATGCTTCATGTCAAGCCAATGGATACTCCAGATTTTACTCTCTTTAAACCAGCTCTAATGTGTTTAGCAGTGAATGATGTTAGCACAAGCATCGGGGGACTTAGCATGCCAGTGTGGCTTTGAGGAATATTGATTACATGATTCCTAATTAGTTTGGGGGATTGGCACAGCTGGGCAGACTGGACTGAAGTCAGGCTAGCTGGGTTCTACATTACCCATTTACTTATTCTGGAGGATACCAAGAGCCTCTGAGAATGGTTGACAACAAGGATATCCAGATAGGCACAGGTAGGGGAATTCCAGACCTCATTCCTCACCCCACCCCACCCCACCCCACCCTCATCCCCGCTTGGCACATCCTCAGATAAAGAACACACAGGGGAGCAGATATGGCAACAGGAATCTAGTGTGAAGAGTCAGGAAACAAATGAGTTCTCAAACTATGAGTGAAATTAGCCTCTTCATAAAGTTTTCAGCTTCAAGTATTTTATCATCAAAGCACTGATGGACATACCGTCTTATCCACAAATGTTCAGGCAGTAAAAATACTTTCTGAACTTCTTCCAGTACATACACATACACACACACACACACACACACACACACACACACACACGCACACACGCACACACACACACACGTATACTCGATAGTATATGCTATATATAATCTCTAGGTATATATATGAATATAGTTGAAAAGATATACAAATATATGTATGAGTGACATCTTAGTTTCATTTTGTTATTAAGAATATTATAACGTTAATGTTTCCTTACCTGTACTTCCCCAAAAGCTAATTTTTCAGGAGACCTGGGATCAGAGTCCCAGGGGTTAGGAGGGTTCAGTTCTACAAGGGAAAACCCATTGTTTTCATCCATTTCGACAACTAGAACCACAGGGAAGAAAATCTGAGCATGTGAGAAAATGACAGTTTTGAAAGTGTTACCAAAATACAAATCATTAAAATACAGAAGGTCAAAAACCACACAAAGCAGAAGAGAATACTCACTGAGCACACAGCAGCTACCAAGGCAACAGATGCTGCTGCTCCTCAAATTTGTTCATGCTACAGTTAAGCAACTCAAGAGATTTCTGGCATGTTTAACACACACACTGTGATGAAACCAGTGAAAGAGAGAGAAGGTCAGGGTGCTGAGAGGCTATGCAGGAAGGAGCTCCTAACCTGACAACAAAAGCCAAAAGAAGTATAACTAGGAAGCAGTTTCAAGCTGTTCAAGCTAGACCTGAATCACAAGATGTCTAACAGACACAAGTGAAATAGGACACAGGTGGTCAGCATGGTGCACGACATCATGCAGAGGTGTGCCGGCATAAGAAAGCTTAGAATTCACAAGGATCTGTTACATGTCCAATTCAACAGGAGCCAAAATAAACCTCTCCTTTCCTAAGTTGCTCCTTGTCAGGAATTTGGTCACAACAATAAGGAAAATAATTAAACAATTCCCAATGACAGTTGTCTCAACGTCTGTTGAGAGGGGCCTATGCCCAATGCCACCCACTCCCATAAATTTCTCAAACAAACAAAACTATCTCCATTTCAAAACGTGTAGTATTCACACTACTTTGAGATAACCTCTATCAAAGGAACTGTTGGAAATAAATTTTTAAAAAATCCAATTTAGAATTTGTCTCAGTAATGCTAAACAAGACTTGTTTGTCATTATTTCTTTTGGGTGTGTGTTTACATGTTTCTCTGAGTACACATGTGTGTGGAGGTGTAGATGAACATATATGTGGACATCGTGCATGTTCATGTGGAGGCCAGAGGTTAACCTTGGCTGGTCTTCCATCTTGTTTATTAAGACAAGGTCTTTTATTTGACCTAAAACTCACCAAGTAGGCTAGCAAGACTGATCAGTGAGCTCCCAGGATCCTCTGGTCTCCTCCTCCACTTTGCTAGAATCACAGGTATACACTACTGTCTTAGTCAGAGTTTCTATTCCTACACAAACATCATGACCAAGAAGCAAGTTGGGGAGGAAAGGGTTTATTCAGCTTACACTTCCATGCTGCTGTTCGTCACCAAAGGAAGTCAGGACTGGAACTCAAGCATGTCAGGAAGCAGGAACTGATGCAGAGGCCAGGGAGGAATGTTACTTACTGGCTTGCTTCCCCTGCCTTGTTCAGCATGCTCTCTTATAGAACCCAAGACTACCAGCCCAAGGATGGCACCACCCATAAGGGGCCCTCTCCCCCTTGATCACTAATTGAAAAAACACCTTACAGCTGGATCTCATGGAGGCATTTTCTCAACCGAAACTCCTCTCTCGGTGATAACTCCAGCTTGTGTCAAGTTGACACACAAAACCAACCAGTACATCATCCATGCCCAGCTTCTGTTACATGAGCTCTGAAGGTCTGGCAAGCAGTTTGCTGGCTGAGCCAATTATATCCTTTTTGCATTGCAAACATTCAAAATGTTCTCTACTCACTAGAAAAGTGCACATTCAGTTGTTATCAAGCCCTGGTCATGTCCAGCTTCACCCTTGTGCCCATTAATCATCCAAAGAGCTTGGTCCACACACCAGGTCAAACAGTACTCCTCAGCCACAGTGGTCCAACATCCTTGCAACCCTCTATCTACTCCTCCTCATTTTCCCCTGAAGCCCTGATCATCACTAGATATATTACACGTTTTTTTCTCTAAGACACCTATGGACTTTCCAGACTGTGAGCCTTATGAGACCTGAGATGATCTTGCAATCTCAGAAAATAGTATGTATTCCACATCAGGGTATGTATCCTGGCTCAGCCAGGCCTAGTGGGACACGCCTGCAATCCTAGTACTTGGGAGCTGGAAGCTTGGGGATCAGGAGTTGAATTCATCTTCTTGTAGGAGCCAGAGGGTAGAGAATGCCAGTAGAACATGGCCCACAGAATCAACTAACCAGGCACTGAAAAGATAGTAGCTTTACTGTGGTAATTATGTATCCTTACAGGAATAATAACTTAAGAATGTTTATTATAGCCTAAGCAAGTCAGTAAAGAGAGGCTGATAGGAAAGCAAAGTTACACATCATGGAAGACCTTGAGAAAACTTGTGCTCTGACACCCACTAAAGAAGTTTCCTTCCTCCTATTTTTTCTCTCTTAAGAGAAGCTAGACAAAGTGAAGGCTGTAAATCTCAGCAATTGCTTGGAAGGCATTTCCACCAAGGTCTTTGTGCTCCTTACACAACGGCAATCCACGTACTTAGTAAAATTGAATTCGATGTTTGCTAACTTTGTTTCTATACTTAAACTACAGAGAAACTGTTTTGCCTATTCCGACCTCAGGAAATCCAAACAAATGATATTCCCTGAAACCTTCCCCTGCCCCATTTTGAACCAGGATCTTGCTGTGTATGTAGTCTTGGCTAGACAGATGTTACCCAAGCAGGTTTGGAATCCATGGCATTCCTGCCTCAGTCTCCCAAGTGCTGGGATTATAAGCATGTGCTACCAACCTAACCCTCCCTAAAATCCTTATTTAAAAAGAATAGGAAAGAAATGGAGCAAAAGCATGTCAGAAGATTACAATTACCATTGGCATTAGGACAGACAGGTGAATTGTAGTGACACGGTGGCTGTAGGTGGCATGAGGAAAGTGTAAATTGGTGGCTAACAAGCAATGTCACAACAATTGGCTTACTGGGTTTCTGGTTGCTGATACAAAAGAAAGCCACCAAATCAGGACAGCAGATGATAAAATAGCTTTCAAAAAAGATTTGGAAATTGAGCAGCTATAGAAGCAATTCCAACAGAAAACTGAAACAGATAAAAAATAAACTGAAAAAATTCTAACATCAAAAACAAGTTATGACGCACAGTGTGCTTAATGTTAATTAGCATCACATTCGACTGACAGATGTAAACAGAAACAATGAAGAGATGTAATTAGTATCCAAAATGAGACAAGTGTAAGAGCCTAATCATGTCCTATGCAGTGTGGAGATTATAAGAATGTCCACATACTGTTTCTGGGAGGAAAAGCCCACACATTCTAGTGAGCCAATGTCAGTGCCATTCACACTGAGGATGGATGGATGGATGGATGGATGAATGAATGAATGAATGAATGATGGCCTCACAAGTGAAAGGGTTGCCCTGTCCGTCCTACTTCTCAGTTCATCATGGTTTGTCCATGCAAACATTTTCTCATCTTATTTAATTCCCTTTTCACTCTCATTCATAAGTTGTATTTGATACTATTTTGTAAATGATGATACTGTTTTGTAAATGATTTTTTTATACCTACATTCATAAATATTGGTCTTTGATTTTCTTTTCTTGCAGTGTGTTTGTCTTGTTTTGGTATCAAGACCTAATTGGTCTGAAACAGAATCACACATGACCAAGTGAACTTTATACCAACCTGGTTCAATATTTGAAAAAAATGCAATGATGATTCAGTATTGAAAAGACCAATGGATTACATCACATTCATGGAAGAAAAGTGGGAAATATATGAGCATCTAAATAGATACAAAAAAGAGAGTTGACAAAATACAACATTCTTTTATGAATTAGAAGATACTGTTAGGAGACAAAGAATAGCAAAGCAGGTCCTCAACCTGAAAAGGCGGGCTGAGAACACCCAGCTGCTTCCACTGTGAGAGCAGAGGCAGGGAGGCTGTCTCTTGCCACTTCTGCCTGGAGGTCTTAGATAAAGCAAGCGACTATGCAAGAAAGTGAAACAAAAGACATACAAATTAGAAAGAAGTTAAGCTATCTGTATTCATGGAAAACATGATCCTAAATACAAAACATTTAATCTATCTAACAGGGAACTATACAATTAACAAGTGAGTTCAGGAAGGTTGTAAATACATGATCAATATGAAAGTTAACATTTCTATATGTAGCAATGAGCAATCTTAAAATTACATTTATAAGATGATCAAAAAGAATAAAATATGTCAGGAGCCACTAAGGAGTGGCTAAAGGCCAGCAGGTGATTTTTCTGAGATGGCTCACCATGAACTGCAATGAATGAGCTCGTGGAGGTAAGACCCAAGGGACTTTGTCTATTGATTGATTCTTGCTATTGATATGCCTTTTCTGTCATTATTAAATTGATATAATAATCCTTGATATTATATCAATTATAATATCAATACCCTACCAATAGGGTGGGCTAATAATAATAATTAGCCCACCCTCTTGGTAGATTTTCTGCAAATTAGTGAATATGTACTTTTTTATAGCAATGCTATGTAGAGAAATAGATGATTTCTTAATTCCTAATAATGATTCTATAGAATTTCTAAATTTATGCAAAAGATATAAAAACCCTCTGCCAGTCTTCAGGTGTCATGAGTTAATTGCAGGAAAACAAAAAACAAGCATGATACATATTTATAACTTAGGAATATATTCCTTTAAGCTGTAAAACCATTAACTAAAGGCCATAAACTGGGAACGGACATTTTATTGTAGATATAAGGACAGAAGATAAAATATCCACTGGGTTTATCTATATACAACTTCAATGTTATAACTCCTTGTTTAGCTTATGATTTGAATTTATGTTTGAACTTGTGTGAATTCTTGAAAAAAAGAATGCTTAGATACCATGTGATCTATTCTCTTGGAAAGGTACCAAAAAACTAGGACCAATGGATTAAGTAGGCAGAAGGAGAATAGGAAACATCACAGAGATGAGGGGCTGAGCCGATGAGGAGAAACAAAGGAAAAGAGAGCAGATGTAAGGATAGAGAAGGAGAATAGAGAAAAAACAAAACAGAAGCAGAAGAGACAGCAGAAAATAGCAGAGTGGAACAGGGCTGAAGAGAGTAGAGAAGAGACTGAGAAGAGAAGGAGCTGTAGAGAGCGCAGAAAACAGCAGGCAGGCTTTTCTTATAATGAGACAGGTTTTTAAATTCATCTAGCAATGAAAGGGTAGAAGTCTTTTCTCTCTCTATGCAATAAAAGTTGAAGGTTTTTTTTTTTTTTTTCATCCAGCATGAGTGAGTTCTTTCGCACTGGCACTTTTGCTTTTACCCGGTACACAACATATATCTATATAAGTAGGTGTGTGTGTGTAAGTATGTAAGTTGATGAGACAGATTGTTGGCCCCCCCAACAAAGTACGTGATAGTGAATGTGTATGTATTGAATATGAATTTATTGTATCTATGCATATTTGCTTGTGTAAAAGTTTTTCCTTTTATGAGCATAACTCTCTTCTCCTGGTTCAATAAAAGTTAATTGCTTCAAGCCTCCTTCTTGCCAGGCCAGCCTGAAGCCAATGGCTTCTGGCTTCTGAGTAACTTAGAGAGTCAGGACAGGTAAACGTTATTCTAGTTATAAGCAACAGGTGTCAATTTTCCTGAAGCCATTGGTTTCTGGCCCCAGAATAACTAAGAATAAAGGAGAATAAAAGATTATTAATACTAAGCAACTTGTACACTTGCAAGACCAAGTCTTGCCCCCACCAAAGCTCCATCCAATTGGCTGCCTCAGAGAGGACCCAATGTTCAGGCAAAGCTCCCAGTAAAAATATTAATGAATTAATTTAACAAAAGTAGTACAAATTTTTCATAAAGCTAGATAAGAAAAAACAGGATGATACAAAAACAAACACATAGATAACTGGGTCAGGGTGAAGAACTCATAGAAACACACTTAGCTAGAGGCATTTCAGTTTTTGACAAAGATGCCAAAAACAGACATTAGAGAAAAGAAAACCTCTCCAGCAAATGGTGCTGGTAAAACTGGATAACCACACATACAAGAAGACGACCAGATCATCATCACCTCTTTATCTCAATGAAAATTAACCTAAAAGGATCTGAAACACTGAAAATATTAGGGGGAAGGAGTAGGGGAAACAGTTCAAAATACAGACAGGCGCAGCTAAGAAGGGTCTGAACAGGCCTGCAGTCTGTCAGGAAACAGCACCAACAACTGATAAATACTCATGGCATTATCAAGCTTCTGCACAGCAAATGCAGCAGTTTGGTGAAGACAGCCCAGAGTCGTGGTGAATATATTTGCTCACGATACATCTGACAGAGCTGTAGTATCTAGACTATAGAAAGAGCTAAACAGGCTAAACAATGAGAAATCAAGTTATCCAATGTATAAAAGAACTAGTGAGAGGAATAGGCAATTCTCCAAAGATGAAATGCAAATGATCAATAAACGTGAGAAGGAAGACCTTGTCTCAAACAATCAATCAAGCCTATAGGTCCAACAGTTTAAAATCAGACCGGATTCAAAACTTGAAGTGGAAGTCATTAGGACAAAGCTTCCAAAACCCCCTCCCTGCCCCCCCTCCCCTCTCCTCTCCTTCCCGCTGTGGCAGAAAGCACAAATGAGTGTTTACCAAGCTCGTCTTGACAGAAGCTCCCTGGAGGGTTGGTATATTTCATGGTGCTCACATCTAACTTCCAGTTGTGCTTTGTGCATTTAACGGACCTGGGGGGGAGGGGGGAGAGGGATGAGAGTCAGCTGTGCGACACAGTGGGAAAAAAATTGAGTGCTGATGAAGTGCGGTGGCATCTCATGAGATGGAAGTCAAAGCAATCGATGGAACTCAAACTATATGAAAGAAAACTGTGAAGACAGAGTCTGTATCACACAATGATGTGCATTAGGGAATGGGCTTCAGGGTAACTCCTCCTGCACAGGGAGCGTGGGTGGAGTCAGCTTGAAATGAGGCTAGTCACACACCGCTTTAGAAGAAGAGAAGGCTGGCCAGTGGTAAAGCGATGTGTATACACATGTGGATAAGCAAGCTGCTGGTGGGAACCCACGCTTTTTGAAGACAGCTCTTATCCACAAAGACACAGAGTGATGCTCTCACAACAGCTAAGTGAGGGTCAGAGAGAATGTGGTCATATGTATGTATGACTTATCTCTCCTCAGCCCTCACTTCTGCTGTTCAACTAGTTTCGTGTCCCCAAAAGTTTAAGGTTTAAGAGTTTGATTATCAGATCACATACAATATATTCAGATAAATATGAATTTCAGACAAAGTGGGTATAAAGAATATTTTCTTTCTTTTTCATTTTCTCTTTCTTTTCTTTCTTTCTTTCTTTCTTTTTTCTTTTTGGCTCATTTTAAGACAAAGTTTCTCTGCATAACACTGGCTGTCCTGGAACTCTCTTTGTAGACAAGGTTAGCTTTGAACTCACAGAGATCCACCTACCTCTGCCTCCTGAATGCTGGGATCAAAGGCATGTGCCATCATGCCCTGCTTAAAATGAGTATATTTTTCAAATGCACATCTTCCACAATATTTACAACATGCACTAAAATTCTTTTTTTATCTATAAGTATTTAGGTGAATGTTCTACATTTCTATTTGTTAATTTAATTCCATTTCAGACTAAGATTCAGACTATAACCAATGGGAGACTTTAAAGGAGGTACTGTATAATTTTTATTTGCTTGAACTTCCTTCCTTCCTTCCTTCTTTCCTTCCTTCCTCCCTTTCTACATTCCTTCCTTCTTGCTCTCTTTAACTTTTTTGATGCAGGATCTCATGTAGCCCAGGCTACATGACCTTAATATGTAGCTGAGGATGACCCTGACCTCCTAATCTCGCTGCTGCCTCTCAGCTCTTTGTTTATAGGCATGCACCGTCATTCATGGCTCATTGCTCCCAGCTGTTTTATTTTGTTTTTCAGTCAGAATTTTATTTTGTAGCTCAAACTGGTTCCAGATAAACAGAAATTCCCCTGTCTGTTTCCCAAGGACTGGGATCAAAGACATGAGTTACCATGCCCAGCTCCCTTTCATCTCCCAGAAAATAAAACTTGCCAGATCTGGGGTGCTTAGTTGGAAACAGGGTACACCTGAGGTGCTCATTCAGAAATAGGGTACAAACCATTTCTTTTCTTAGCTTTATAATTTCCTGTTGGATGTTAGTTTTGTTTCAAGATGCAAAGATTTTCTTTTTAACCAAAAAATAGCTCTTACCAGAAGCATCATTAAAAAAAAAAAAAAGGAAGAAAGCAAGCATATAAAACATATGCTGACATTTTCAAGCTTCGTTATATCCAGAATTTTTAAATGTCCTTTATAGGTCAGCAAGAAAACATAGTCCACATTTTGATTTATGAAGAATTACATTTGTAGCTCCTCCTTTCTCAGGAATGAGTGGGAAACAACCTCTAAAAATCAGGATGAGACATTCCAAATTGGACTGTAGAATATTCTAGAACCCAAGAGGGTAAGCTGATAGAACCAAGTGTGATTGGGTGGCAGCTTGATCGGAGGGGATTGGGAGGGGACAGGAGAAGATAGAGGGACAGGAGACAGGAGGGTATGGGAAAGGAATAAGAGACTGGAGAGAGGTGAAGGGATGGGCACCAGAAGCACCTCAGCTCCACACACAGAAGCTGTGAGAGCATTAGACTTAGGAACGTGAGATGCACAGCTTCTAAGATCCTGGTCATATGCCAGGAAGGAAACTGGATGGCAGGAAGGAATGGACTACACTTAACTGTACCCTGAGAAAGACGATTTTCAAGGATTGGCAACTGTACAGAGGCTCTAGAGAAGAATGGAAGGTAAAGAGGCAAATGGGAACGTTCACAGGCACACAGGTTAACAACTGCTCATTGAGCTCCACAGAGAATAAAGCTGAGAGTGCCCAGCTTCCCTGTGAGGGTAACAAAGAGAAGAGGTTTGTAGGCTGGGGAATGGCTCAGTGGGTGAAGGGCTTGTCATGCAAGCCTGAGAACCAGAATCTGAACCCCCAAATTCCTGTAAAATGACCGGAGTGGCAGCATGTATGTAGAATCTGTACTGGAGGTGTTGAGACAGTAGGATCCCTAGGGTTCCTATGGATCTATCCTGATTAGTGAGGTCCAGCTTCAGTGAGAGACACTCAAAACATAAGGTGGAGTGGGATTCAGAAAGATATCCTCTGTCAACATGCAACCCCCCTTGACCCAGCTAAGCTGCTGGCAAACCAAAACTAAGATTAACCACCCTAAGGCTTTGTGTAAGGCAAGAATGGCTGGTCTGTGGTGAGGAACTTACCATATTTAGGTGAGCAAACTGAATGCAGAAACAATCAGTTTTTCCTAATAATCTGTGTGTACAGACCACAGGAAATTCATGGCTCCACGTGAATAGTAGCAACGGTGAACACTAATTGGCTGCTTATCATATACTATGGGTGATGTTCATTTTTTTTAGGTTTTGAGTGAGTGGGCCAGCTTTATGTGTGTGTGAATGTGTATGTGCATGTGTGCAAGCCAAAAGTCACTCTCAGGAGTCTTTCTCAATTTCTTTTCCATTTACTTTTTCTCTCTTTTGAAATTTATTTTCAATAATCCTTATTTTTTTTTTTTTTAAAAAAAAAAGCAGCCTGAAAATAGATAAAAACCATCACACACCAAAATTATCTAGACTCAACGTTTGTACAACTTAATAAACTTACACACACACACACACACACACACACACGAAGCTTCACTTTAAATTTGACACTTTCAGCACTAAATATACTACATGCGTTTATCCACTACCCAAACCAAAATATCCATGACAGAATTAGAACTAGAAAAGCAACTAGCATCACATCCTCTTTCCTAACACACCTGTCAACAGCAGTTACTCTTTCTTCATTTCTTCCAGTTGCTCTGAGAGATAGCATCTCTCTCTAAACCTGAAGTTCATTGATCTTAAGCTACACTGGCTGGCCAGGAAGCCCAGGGACCCTCCTGCCTCTGCCTCTCCAGAGCTTAGGACTGCAGGCACACACCTTTTACATAAATGCTCTGAATCTGAACACGGGTCACTGTGCTTCAACAGCAATCCTGACAAAGTAGGTGATATTTTCATTTTACAAGTGAACAGACTGAGGCTGAGAAAGATTTTGAACTTGTTCAAGATTACTCCAGAGCTGGTGAGAAGTGAGGCAGGTAGGCAAGGAGGAGAGAGCCCACTTAGCTTCACCGCCTCCCTCCACCTCCCTCTGTGGCACAAAGGAGGACAGGAAATTCAACGTCTCCCAAAGATAATCATCAGGAAAACAAAACCTCTATTTTCCCTGAGTCATGCCTGAATGTACCAGAGATGGAAGGAAGTGAGATCCCCTGCCCTATTCCCTAGGAAGATGCTAACAGTCCAAACTGACTATTATCTGAAGTTTCTGGCTACAGGTGCAACAGAGAGTCACATTGGAAAGTCTACTAGGATGTGGAACTGTAACTGTGGATAGTTGTGAGAAAATTCTAGATTTGGGGATCGTTCTCTACACAGTGATAGTGGAGGTATTCTTGGACAACCCCTCAGCTCCCTCTATCACTGAACTACCCACACAAGGCCACAGGTAAGATTGATCACACAAAGGAATGACAAGGCCCAACACCCAAGGACTCAACCCATGTAGATCAGGACAGGCTTCAGAGGACTCTAAAGGGTAGGGTCCAGCATTCATAAGGTGACTGGTGCTGACACAGCAGATGCCCAAGAATTCTCATTAACTGTGCCAGATAATTCCCCAAAGTCAAACAATTCTGTACGAACTTTGCTGCTGCCTGGAGGACAGACATTCTATATGGGGATGAAGGCTGGCAAAGACATAGACTCTTAGGAAAAATAATCAGAACCACCATTGTGTAGGGAAGACAGCTGGGGCTCTGCCTCTTCTCTAAGCATGGCTCGGCTGACAGAAAAAAAATCTATTGGCTTTTTAGCAAGGTTTGGAAAGCATTCTGTCTATCTGTTTGTCTATCTCTCACGTGTGTGTGTGTGTGTGTGTGTGTGTGTGTGCGCGCGCGCGCGCGCGCATGTGTGCATGTGTATATGCATGTGTGTGTCCTGGAAGAAGGACTTCTAGAAGAATTGAATCTTTGATGAGTGCAGTACCTCATATGTGTGTTCCTACTTCTGCAACGCAAACATTCCCATTCATGTTCTCTACTCTAGAAGCTAGGTTACCATAGCTAGGATTGCCACTCTAACCTAGAGTTCTTAGAAAGAGAGAAAAGAAAGGAAATCTAAACAAAACATAATTTTGAAGTCAGCAAACTGTCCCAATGAAACAAGAGGAAAACTTACTAGAAGCAATGGGTCATTTAAAATCTCTAGAGTGAGCACCCTTCCTGTCAAATCTAACTGCAAACAGGGTCACTGGCAAGAGAACAAAGGACCCATGGTACCTTCCATCTAAATCCTCGATGTCTTTCATGAACAGGCCTCCTTGGTGCTTGCAGAGGTTCTTGCATGCCTTTAGGTGGTCCTTCTCCTTGTATAAAATGTACTCTTTCCCAGTAGTCTTATTTCGAAAAAAATTGATTCCTTCCTTGAGGTTGGCAACTTCAGCAGGAGACAAGGACAGCAGGGTCTCAGCTGTCTGTTTCCTGCTAGGAAAAGACAGGCATTACAAGAGGAATATCCGTCCTGTTGGGTTTGAAAGAATACACATTCTGAAATGACAGCTGAAAACTTCCCTTTTTGCCTGAAACATCTCCCACAACCCAGGCTCAGTGCCCCCCCCCAATAGTGTGTGTCCTTTCTCCCCACCTTTAGATCCATGTAAATGTGCACTCTGCATTCATACAGAACCGAGCCCCTTTTCACTTGCCTGTCCATCATCTGCCAGCTCCTGGGTATATCAAAGCAATTGCTGGGCGTTCTCTCTACTTCTGTTGCTCACACCAGGAAGGAGAGGGTGTCGTTAGACTGCCTGTAGAGAGAATGTTTACCAAATTCATTATTTCCGTTGGTAGTTTCCTCTCCCCACCCCATTCCTTTTAAAAGCCTAGGTCTTCAGCTCAGCTTTCTCTGGCTTCTCTTTTACACCTAGACATCCCTCAGCCCCAGAGGGAGTTCAAGTCCTGTAGGATCACCATCAGCCTGCAGGTTCAGCTAGGACTCAGCCCTGCTTGGCCAAGCCTTCTGGATCCATCCCTGACTACTTAGTCTGACCCCACCACTCAGAGTACCAAAACAGCACCTGCTCGTCTACATATGTTCCTGTTTGAGAGTCCTTCGGTCTTCAGTTGGTTTTTCTTCTCTCACCACTTAGCTGACTGCCTTCCCATTCTGTGTTCATCAGTCAACTATTTAACAACATAACTCTCTCTGGCACTAAGTTTGAGTGATTTACAGAAAACTTCAGCTGTAGTGAGGCATCGGAACACTGTCCAGATTCAACCCAATTCCTCAGCAGGCTCTCTCTGAATCATAACAACATCAAAGTTGCATGCAGAGACTTTTCAGAATGATTCTTTATTTTGCATATCTGTGATGCAAAAATCCGGGTGTGTGGGGGCTTATTTGTATCTTTTACTCCAAGCTTAGCGTGGCTCAAATTATCTCCTCTCCTCCTGTTGCCTTTAAAAATGAGCTCAAGTGTCCCAGGGTGATTTCACTTTCAGTCTGTAAATGTCTTAAACCAGAATGTGTGGGTGGGGGCAGAATGAAGAACTCGAGCTACTTCTCTTTCTAAACAGAGGAGGGCGCAGCTCTAGGACAAGTCCCACTGTCACATCTATCCTAAACTCCTCCCAATTCTGTTCACAGTAGACCTGGCATTATTTCAGAGACACATTTTAAGTGAATGTGGTTGAAAGGGATCCAATCTGAACCTTGTGAATCCTTTTACTGATTTCTTATTGTGTAAAGAGCTAGCACTGACTTAAAAGCAAACACAGGCACCACACCTACACAGTGGTTAAAGGTGCACAGGAAAACCATCTGTGTTCAGGGGGATGGATCACAAAACCCACATTCTGTATTGGAGTGCAGCTGTGTCACCCAGTGAAGAAAGCAAGTGCAATTAACTGCAACTTGTTTCTAGCACCAAAAGGTAAAATAAAGTATGGGTGCGCCAGTGCATAAGCTTGCTTCTGAGATAGGGTCTCATGGAGCCCATTCTGGTCTCAAAATCATTATGTAGGTGATGACAGCCTTGAACTTCTGACTCTCATGCCTCTTTATCCCAAGTGCTGGGTTTACAGATGTCTCTACCATGTGCACCAACACCTATAGATACATACCCTAAACTTCTCCAACTCATGGGCATCCTTCCCCAGCTTCTCATTGCCTTGGAGCCTTACTGTTTCTCTTGTGCTTTTTCTTGGTTCCCTCTCTCTTGCTCCTATCTCTTGGTCTCCTTTACCCGCATTCTCTTTGTCTTCTTCTCTTGCTCTCTGCCATCCCTTCATCTCATGGACTGTGCCAATCCACAGGCCATGTCTAGTCTACTACTTTCTTTCTCTGCCCTGGGCTCTTCCAGATGTCTCTGGCTGTACTTCCCCTCATATCTACACACACACACACACACACACACACACACACACACCCCCCAACCAACCAGATAAACAAACAAAAAACCCTCCCCCCAACCATACCTTGAAATGGTCATGTCCTCATTCGTCTGGTACTGAAATCACCAGGTGGGGTGTAAATGGATCCCTTTCCAAGGGGCCTGACTTCTCCTGATCAAACCATGCCATTGATTTGATTGTTTCTGCTGAGTTCTGCCACCCACCATAGTAGACTCCAAATTCTAGAATCTGCCTCTTTATCTGCTTCTTCCCTTCACCTGGTAAGCTTCTTCACTGTGATTCTGGGCATCTCTCAATCTCTGTGGCTCCTGGAGCCTGCTATGCTATCCTGGGCACCCATCACATGGAAGGCTCTGCTTCTTCCTCTACCTGCTCTTTGTCTAGTGGGGGAAATACCAACTCATCCCTGCCTGTTTTGTCTCTGTTGGCTCCCGGAGCTTACTATTACTGTAAAAGTGCACCAGTGTGCTGGGAAGCTCCTCTTGCTTCCTGGGTCCCCATCACATGGAAAGAAACACCTTCTCTTTACTATTTGGGACATTTTTCTCTGGCACATCTCTCAGTCCACTTAGGGATGCCCCATATTGTGATTCTTGTCACTAGCACACTTTCCTTCTTCCTACTCCCATTTTCTCTGTCCCCACATGTTCTCAACTCGCTCCTGGAGCTTTCTTACCAGCAACTAGGAGCTGCCTGTTCTGCCTTTGTCCCTCCCATTGATTCACTGGAGCCTTCTGTTTAAGGTTCACAGCTCCCTTATGCCCTTAGGAGTCTCTACAAAATTAAAATCATTCCTTGGATGGAGTTCCTAGTTTATGACCCTTTCCCTCCTTATCTAATCTCTTTTCCTCTAACTCAGAGATTTCCTCAGAGCTTTGAGGTCATAGCTTGGCTTCACTACATCTTGATAGCCAAAACATGACACACTCTATTTTCAAATTCTTGCAGACTGTAACAACTTCTGCCACTTCACAAGCAAATGATTCTCCAAATCCCTCATATCTGAGCTTCCTCTGCTCTACACTGTCAAAAGTCTCTTAGTGCTAAGCTTTTTTTTTCTTCCCACTCTTGAAAAATCTTTTATTTCTAGCATTTCTTTGCTCTCTGCTCTCAGAAGAACCTCTTAAGACTTGTGTAAACTCTTTATTTCAGGATTTGTAAGTCCATTGGGTATGGTTAAAAATATATAAAACTAATAACAAAAGCTAGCTTAAAACTTGTAGCAAAAGGCTAATGGTTTAAAAAAAAAAGTCTATACATAGGTAATCTTAATTTGCTTCAGCATACTATATGTGTGATTCAACCATAGCATGTGTGCTATAGCACACACACACATACACACACTGACTCAACTATAGATCTGCTACAGCACACACACACACACACACACACACAGATTCAACTATAGATCTGCTACAGCACACACACACATACACACACACACACACACAACTTGGATTCAACTTTAAATATCAAACATGTGGCTTGTCTCCATCTTGACTGATGACTTAATCAGGATGGAAGCAACCATGTGGCTGGCAGCCATCTCTACTAAGGTTAAAGAGGGCCAATGCCATGTAACTTTACCACCATCATGATTAAGATGATCATGTGATATAAGCCAAGAGAGGTGGTATCCATAAACCTTCAGAGTCCTACTAAGCCCTCTGCTCATCTTTGTGTCTCTTTTTAGACTAAGAAGACAGCAGTAGGTCTCTAAAATATTTTCTATTAGGATAAGCTTCTGTAGATGATTTTTGTCCTGAGTAAAAATTTTAGATTACAAAAAACCAACAACATACGTTTGATAAATAAAGTATGTTTGATTAAGGTTTATAAATTCCTAAGGTTTTAAAGTCCTACTTAGGTCAACAGAACTGACCTGGAGATATATGTGTGACCACTTAGGTTTTTGCTAATTGTGTTCAAATACCAGGCTTCTAGAAAAATTTAGGTAAGTAGCAAAATATATTTGATAAATAAGGTTTACGAATTCCTAATGTCTACTCAGGCTAACAGGGTTAGGGTTAGACTTGAAGGTATATGTCTAGCCTCTTAGTCTTTGCTAACTTTGTTAAACTTTAGCTTTGGATAAATTAAGTTGTTACATACTCTGTCAACATTTACACTTGGACCAGAGGAATACTATCTCATTCCTGAGCATGACCCAGGAGAAAAGCTCTGCTAATGTCCTGTGGGTCTGAGACATTGATCATTGGCATGCTCCTGTCCATGTCAACAATGCAGTTTCATTCAAGACCCCATTTGTTCTTTCTACATTCACTCAAGCCTTCCTTGCCTTTCCTCAGCCCTGCTTACATTATTGCCATGAATTCCCTCATCCGTGGAAATGTGAGCTGAAATAAACCCTTTTCTCCCCAGGTTGACTTTGACCGTGGCATTTTACCACAGCGATAGAAACCCCAAGACATAAATTTTCATCTTGGGAATCTAGAAAAAGAAAATCAAATTCAAGGCAGAAAAAAAGAAATCACAAGCTGAGCAAAAATACATGGGATTGGAAGCAGGTAATCAATATATAATAATTTGTACACCCAGGCTGGAGATGTGGTTTGGTGGGAGAGCATTTGCCTAGAATACAAGAGGCCCTGGATTCAATCTGCAGCACCAAACAGCCAAATAATAAGCCTGTAATTATTAAAAAGTAGACAAAATGTAGGTGGTCTTCAACTCATGGTGGTTTTACAACTTGATAAACCAAGTGTCTTAGTCAGGGTTTCTATTCCTGCACAAGCATCATGACCAAGATGTAAGTTGGGGAGGAAAGGGTTTATTCAGCTTACACTTCCAATTGCTGTTCATCACAAAAGGAAGTCAGGACTGGAACTCAAGCAGGTCAGGAAGCAGGAGCTGAGGCAGAGGCCATGGAGGGATGTTTCTTACTGGCTTGCTTCTCCTGGTTTGCTCAGCATGCTCTCTTACAGAACCCAAGACTACCAGCCCAGGGATGTCACCACCCACAAGGAGCCCTCCCCCCTTGATCACTAATTGAGAAAATGCCTTATACCTGGATCTCATGGAGGCATTTTCTCACCTGAACTCCCTTCTCTGTGATAACTCCAGCTTGTGTCAAGTTGACACACAAAACTATCCAGTACACCAAGTATTAGCTGAAACTCTAAGTCAAATGTATTTAATACTTCCAGTCTAGTGAACACAGGTTAGCAATACAGTACACTATTAAGACATGTCAAAGCTCTGGCCTGTGGGCCATGTGTGTCCCAAGATTATTATGAACACAGCCCAACACACTGTATTAAGGGTGTCATGTTCCAGTGTGAGAGATTAGACACTCCTGCTAGAATATCAGTTGTTCACCCTGGTGATTATATGGCTGTGGACACTGTACAGCCATGGGAGAGTATCATACAGTAGACTGCTAGCCTAGGAAAAGATAAAAATTTAAAGTAGAGTTTCTACAGAACATATACTATTTCTGCACCACTAAAAAGTAAAAAAAAAAAAATCATAAACTGTCCCATCTTAAGCCACGGACCATTTGAACTAATATCAGAAATGAAAAAGGACAACACCAGAGACCTCATGGCCATTAAGGAGACAATAAAAGTATGCTATGAAATTCCCTGCTTGCTGTGGTAATGTCGGTCTAGAGTCTTTCTGCAGCCAGGGTCTGTGTTCATGTGTGTGGCCTTGCGGCAGGCCATGCTGATATCTGTAATCTGTGCTCCAGCCTGAAGGCATGTTGATGCCCTCAGGCTGCCACCAGGGGCTTGTGACAATTCCTACCCCCTTTCAACACACACACACACACACACACACACACACACAAACACTCACACACACACACACACACACACACAAACACTCACACACACACACACACACACAAACACTCACACACACACACACATACACACACACACCACCAACAACAACAACAATAACCACAACACTACTCCAAAAGAAAATTATCAATATCTAAGTTGTATTAAGATGATAACATATTCATTCCAAAACACCATAAAAGAATACAAAGATAAAAAGTAAAGACCAGTTTGCTTGAGCAAATTACAAAATAATTTTCTGCAAAATATATAAGAATTTCTGCAAATCCATGGTTAAAAGGAAAATAGGCTACAAAGGTTTGGACAGGCAATTCACACAGGAGAATTGTCAAATTACCGATAAATTTTAAAGGGAGCCAAGCATCTCTAGTAACTGTGGGAATAAAAAATAAATCCATATCAAGATATGCCTGCAGCCACGAGATTAAAATTAAAATAACTCAAAATACCAGGGGCTGTTTCAAGGGGTGGGGCTGGGGGTGGGGGGATGGCAGTGGGAGCTCTGATGAGCTACTGTAGGCGTGCAGTGGGAATCTGTTCCCTGAAAAACACTGTGGCTGTGTCTGGAAAAACAGAAAGTACACATGGGCCATGGTTCCCAGTGCTATTCTAGTCTCAAAGCTAGACAAGGGTATGCATATGTTCTTCTAGACCAGTGCACAAGGATGTACAACCACATTATTTACATTAGCCCTTAATTAGAAAGTTCAAATATTCGACAATGAAATAATAAATTATAGCTGTATAAGTTTTATAGGTCAATTACATATTATCATATTAGGGTACATGTGACAGAATTCAGTAAGAAAACAAACAATTTAAACAACTTACAAAGACATAACAATATCCACACACTGGGAAAAAGAAACATGCATGCCGTGCATACTGGAGAGCTGGCCCTGGTGGTAGGGATAAGGGAGAGCCAGAGAGTTGACCAGCTCGACTGCCACCTAGGCCCAGATTCAGGGCTTTGAGTTTACCCATCCCCAAACCTATATCATCTGTGAACTGCTGGGGTGTATAAAAGGACCAGTTCTGCCAATCCAAAACTGCAGGATCTCCAAGACACAGGGCAACAACAATATAAACCAAAGGAGCCCTGGCCAGAATCCAAATATTGATGGTGCCACAGAAGCCAGAGACCTCTAACCAAACCAATGACCTCTTACAATGATAGACAGATCTTGCAAGATAGAGGGATATACTATACACACTGTGACACACTAAGCCACAACAAGATGTTTTCTATGGTTGTGTGTGTGTGTGTGTGTGTGTGCGTGTGTGTGTGCGTGTGTGTGTGTGTGTTTTGGGAGGGCAGGTTGCAAGAGCAGAGGGTAGATACGAGAGGACAGTGAGAAGAATGGATGAGTGAGACTGGGGTGCATGATGTGAAACTTAATAAAAAGCTTTTTTTTAAAAAAAAGAAGAAACGCACGCTTAATTTTCTTCAGATAAAGTTCCTCAGTGGACAAATTTAATTTTCACTGTTCAATAATGTGAGCAAAATATTGCATCTTCAGTAAGAGAATTATAACTAGAAAAGAATGTGCTACAGATGAATCAAGTAAAGCATGGTATAGAAGCAGGTTTGCAGGTTTAAACAGTCACACCAAAGAAGAAAACTACCATCTCTGTCTCCCATGCTCAAGCTCGAAAAAAACAGCATGGACCAGATCTAGGATAGATAGAAGGAAGAATTTGACAGAATAAATGTTCATTAAGTAGAACAGAAAACAGCAGAAATTCAAGCAAATCCATTGTCCCAAAACAAGTTCATTTGGGAAGATTATAAAAATCAGGAAAAAACCCAGGGTAAATTACCATCACCTCTATGTAAGCAAGTGGGTAAATTCCTAGAGTAACACAAATTGTTGAACCTGTCTCAAAAAGAAATAAATAATCAAAATAAAGCCATTACCAGTAAGCAGATAGAATTAGTAACAGTAAATTTCCTTTTCTTGGTTGCAGTCAAATTGGTCTGCCCTTCTGAGAGTGTTAAGGTCACATTGCAGCGAGGCTCTCCCTTCATCTGGGGATGAGCGTTCAGCCTGACTCTGAGTTTGTCTGCCTCTACTCACCTAACTCTGTACAAACAACTACGAGGGACCGATCATGGAGGATAAGATCAACAGCCTCTTTGAAGCAGCTCATCTTAATGTTCAACTTTTATGGACTGAATTATTTGCCAAGGCCCTAGCCAACATCAACATTGGGAATCTGCCATGCAGGAGCTGGTTGTTCAGCTCCAGTGCTGAAGCCGTGCCAGGTGGCAGTTCAGCACCCTCCACCACTGCTGCTGCCCCAGGTGAGGAGAAGAAAGTAGAAGCAAATAGGGAGAATCTGGGGGGATCTGATGATGATATGGGCTTTGGTCTTTTTGACTAAACCTCTTTAGTTGACATGTTCAATAAAAAGACAAATGTATAAAAACAAAACCTAAATTTTAGTTCTATAGCTGGGGATATAGCTCAGCTGTAGAGCATGCATTACAACATGTAAACCCAGAACCAAATAAAATAAACTCCATTCCAAAAGTGAAAACCAAGCCCAGATGGCTTCACGGATGAATCCTAGCAAACATTTATAAAACAATCACTCTTCCAGAGCAAATGAGATTTATCCCTCCCCAAAGAAGCATTATTTAACATCTGAAAACCAATCTGTGGACCAGCAAAACTGCTCAGTAGATAAAGGTGCTTGCCACCAAGCATACATCATACAAGCATATACCATTACTGTGTATTAAATGATTAAAAATACAATAACTAAAAAGTGAAAGAATTAGAGTTGAAAGCCAGAAAAACAACCAGAAGATGATTAAAGAGCTTTGCAGATAGAAAAACAGCCCATACCAAGGGTTCTAGGCAACCCACAGCTGGAGAAGACCAGGAAATTACTCTTTTTCTAGGCTCCTGAGGAAGAGAAGGACAGGATGAAGGGAGGGAAGCATATAACAGGAAGAGAGACAGGGAGGCAGGGAGGCAGGGAGGCAGGCAAACAAACGGGCAAAAGGCAAAGGAAGCAGCAGGCAATGAAACGGCTCTGCCAGTAAAGCTCTTGCTGCAAAGGACTGAAGACCTGAGCTCCGTTCACAGAACCCACATAGCAGTGGACAGAGAGAATCCACTTCACACTGTTGTCTTCCAACCTCTACAAATGCACTGTGACACACGTCCCTTCCCCATCACAGAGGGGGGGGAGGGGCAAGGGAGGTGGAGAGAGAGGGAGAAGGAAAGGGAGGGAGAGAGAGAAAACAATAACCAATAAAAAATTAATGACTAAAAGGAGCTACCCCTTCATTATTTTTGTACATAGATAGCTTATGACAAAATGATATTCAGTTCAAAAGACATTGCCCCAGTACAAGAATCCCATTCAATCAATAATGAGCTCACTCTATAATTACACTGTAAAATGTGTCTCTGAGGTGAGAACACTCACATTTGCATGCTCTCATTCATTTGTTGGGCTCCTAGAGCAAGGGTGGTCATGGTCCACAATGTAGATCACCCTTCTGGGATCCTGGTAGAACTGCACTAGAAGATAATACTATCCTCTTCCTCTGAGTTTCTCCCAAGCTACTTATAGATTGTCGGATTTCCTCTGCTACATAAACCCGTTTAGCCCTTCCTTTATCCCCAGCTACAGTTCTTTGCTATCTTTGTTTCTACTCAGACTTTGTCCCCACTGGGAGGGCACTGAGTTTGATCATTACATCAGTCTAGACTGCAGACCATAATACTAGTTTACTCAGTATCTCTTCTTTGGTCCACTCCTATTCATATGGAGTAAGGTTACACAGATGCAGAAACAACCAAGCTATTTTTACCACCAGGCAATACATGTACATTCACACTTAACTCTAATATAGTCAGATGAGATAGTGGCACCATCAGCCACCTGAATTCTCACCCACAATCCCTCCAGTAAGCAGTTCAATGCTCTTCTCTGGGCATTTGCCAAATAGAAATCAGCAGTGCCTCAAACAGCTGCAGAGAAGGTCACCAGGGGAAAAGAGGCTGCTTGCTTGTTAGGATCTCTACCTTGCATTTCTTGCAGAAATAATCTTGTACAAATCATTCAAGTTTTCTAATCCAGAGCACCAGTGGCCTTCATTGGGAGACTGTCAAAGTACATGGGCATCCCCCGTAGGGGCCGTTCTGATGCTAAGGTCCTGTTCCCAGTTGTTTCTTGATCTGTCAGTAAAGAAATCCCTGGGTGCCAGGCAGTGGTGCCGCATGCCTTTAATTCCAGCACTCAGGAGGCAGAGGCAGGCGGATTTCTGAGTTCGAGGCCAGCCTGGTCTACAGAGAGAGTTCCAGGACAGCCAGAACTACACAGAGAAACCCTGTCTCGAAAAACCAAAAAGAAAAAAAAAAAAAGAAATCCCTGGGCCAATTGCTAGGTAGAAGGTACAGGCAGAACTTCCAGGACCCTGGAGGAAAAGGGGATGAATTCACCGGGCTTCTGATAGAGCAACTTTATCCAGACATGTGAGGTCTTGGGAGGAGTGGCTGCCTGTGGTGGGTCGGGGATGTAATTAGCAACTGAAGTTTAGGGCAAGTGAGAGGAGCGGAGGTGAAAATATTATTAAGGGCACGCTTTTCCAGGTGGGAGGCAGTATCCACCAGCAAATGTGCCAAGAAGGCACGTTGAAAATGAGCAACTGTGTGTGTGTGTGATCCATAGATTCAAGGGAAGCTGGGAGGGGGCTGGTAGCATGGCAGCTACATGCAATATCCCCCATAAGATGCTCTACTTGTAAACTCTGGGCTTCTGCTACCCAACTCCAGATAAAACATAGTCTTTCCAGGAACTCCTGTAATGACAGAAACTCATCCCAAGGGAAGATCCTTCTTGGGGCCTGCCACTGGGTTTCTAGATGGATTTTTTAAGGTGTTCCAAGCCTTCTACGGAGAAATCTCTCCTAGACTGATGGACAGCGCTGAACAGAGTTGGCAAACAATATTGATGACAGAGTATATAAGGACTGGGTAGATAAGAATGGCATGCAATGGCTAGCTAAAAGTGGAAAAATTACAACTTAGCTTCAAAGTCTTGGGGCTTGAAAACCTCCTCACAGATTGCTGTTATTAAAGAAAGCTGGTATCTGGGAGGAGGAGCTAATTATAGATACATATCAAGAAAAAGTTTCAGATGAGGCCTAAGAGATTGAACAAATTCTCTGTCCTGGTTGCCAGCAAAAGGGCTTACTTAAATCGGTCATCAAAATATGATTTTTTTATTTAAATATTTTGCTTTTTAAGAATCTTATACATGAGTACTATATTTACATTATTTCTACCCCTCTTTCTGCCCCTCCAAGTTCTCCCTTACTTCTCCTTACTCCTTCCCAAATTCATGATTTTTCTTTATTATTGTTACATAGATATATACACCCAATATATTCATGTGTTTACAGCTGACCACTTCAGATAATAAAACTTATCAGAGAGATCATTTCTGGAGAAAATAGGTTCTTTTGCTCTTCACAGCCACTATTGCCTGTAGCTCTTCTCCCAGGGGTGAAGCCTTGTGAAATTCCCTATCTGTGCTAACATGTCACCTGATGCTGTACTTTTGCAGGTCTTCCTTAGGCAACCATACTGATAAGATTTCATGGATATCTCCATCTTGTCGAGGAGACACTATCTTGCTGCAGGTGTCCTGGACCTCTGGCTCTTGCAATCTTCCTGCCTATTCCTTCCATGATGTTCTCTAAGCTGTAGTTGTCAGGTTTGCATCGTAGATGCACAGATTAGGAGGGGCATCCTATTACCATTTATTCTCTGCGTTTTGACCAACTTGCAGATCTCCGTAACAGTCTCCATCTGCTACAAAAAGAAGCTTCTTTGATGAAGCAGGAGAGCTATACTTACCTGTAACTTTCATGATTTTTTTAATGGAGAAGAAGTATATTTTGTTTCTTCATGTTCTGCAAGCCTCTTGCTTTGGCACATTAAGGAGCAGCAGCCAATGCAACATATTGTGAGCTTAAGATAGTAGCCCTTCATCTCACACTATACAGCATACAACACTATACAGCATACAACACTATACAGATACAACTTCTCCACTTCCAGACACTTTCAATGGGAAGATTGTTAAGTCTTTTGACATAAACCCAGGAATATAAGTAAACAAGTTACAGTATTATGTGTGTTGGGGGCAGCCTTTAATCCTAGAACTTAGGCAGAGGCAGGTGGGTCTCTATAAATTTGAGGCCAGCATGGTCTATATAGTGAGACTCTTTCTCAAACAAAAAACAATGACAAAACAAAACACCCAATATTATGTGAGACTTACAATAACATTGTTATCCTGAAATTCTGGAAACAACCCAGATGTTCCTCAACAGAGGAATGGATACAGAAAATGTGGTACATTTACACAATGGAATAATGCTCAGCTATTAAAAACTATTTCATGAAATTTGCAGGCAAATGGATGGAACTTGAAAATATCATCCTGAGTGAGGTAACCCAGTCACAAAAGAACAAACACAGTATGTACTCACTGTTAGTTGATACTAGCCCAAAAGTTCAGAATATCCAAGATTCAATTCACAAACCATATGAAATCTAAGAAGAAAGAAGACAAAAATGTGGATGCTTCAGTGTTTCTTTGAAGGGTGAACAAAATACTCACAGGAAGAAATATGGAGACAAAATGTGGAGCAGAGACTGAAGGAAAGGCCATCCAGAGACTGCCCCACTTGGGGATACATCCCATATATAGCCACCAAACCCAGATGTTTTTGTGGATGCCTGGAAGTGCTTGCTGATGGAAGCATGATAAGCTGTCTCCAGAGAGGCTCAGGCAGAGCCTGACAAATACAGAGTCAGTTGCTCATAGCCAACCGTTGGTCTGAGCATGGGGTCCCAGATGGAGGAGTTGGAGAAGGGACTGAAGGAGCTGAGGGGGTTTGCAGCCCCATGGAGGGAGCAACAGTGTCAACTGGCCAGACTTCCCAGAACTCTGGAGACTGGACCACCAACCAAAGAATACACATGCAGGGACCCACGGTGCTGGCCACATATGTGGCAGAGGAGGGCCTTGTTGGCCATCAGTGGGAGGAGAGGCCCTTGGGCCTGAGGGTGTTAGATGCCCCAGTGTAGGGGAATGCTAGGGAGGAAAGACAGCAGTGGGTGGATGGGTGGGGAAGTACCCTTATAAAGCAGGGGGAGGGGGGATGGAATAGAGGGTTTCCAAAGGGGAAACCTGGAAAGGGGAAAACATTTGAAACGTAAATAATGTAAATTTCAAAGAAGGAAGAAGAAGAAGAAGAAGAAGAAGAAGAAGAAGAAGAAGAAGAAGAAGAAGA
>JADRCH010000360.1:616670-629788 GCA_019843965.1 Rhynchomys soricoides
GAAGAAGAAGAAGAAGAAGAAGAAGAAGAAGAAGAAGAAGAAGAAGAAGAAGAAGAAGAAGAAGAAGTGTAGATAATACCATGAATTCTGAATAACAAAGCTTAGTCCCTGGTCCAGATACCGAGTCTAAGGCATTATCAAAAAAGAAGTGCACAGCGTTTACCTGTAGCCATTAGGAAGTTTGTTGGCATAATTTTTGCTATTTCATTGGATTCTTATATCTACCACTCTTTCAGTCCTTTTTACACTGTAATCCCTTCCAACCCCCACCACACTAGGTGGGTAAGGCATAGATCTCCTTAGGCTACTTCCTGTTGCATCTGGTTTCTAAGGGCAAGACTGAGATCTTCCTTGTCAGAATATCAATATCCAGAAACCGAGCAATGGCAAAACAGCAATCTATTAAAAGCAACAGCTAGAAGCAGCTTCAGGGGTAACAGCAGCCACCACAGGCCCTTGGGGTGCTCCCATTTATTTATACCTTCTCCAAAGTCCTCAGAATTAAACTATCTGCAGCTGGCAAGAATCGTGCCCCTGGTAGTGCAAGAAGCAAATCATAATCACCTGCTGTGAAGCAGCCTCTTATCCCACACCTGGGATTAAAACAAAAACATAGTCACATAGCATAACTGAGTTCTTAAAGAAACCAGAATTCTCACGACAGAAGTTGGGTGTTTTTTTTTTTTTTTCTAGCAATACTATTGAGAGCAGGTCACACACACACACACACACACACACAGAGAGAGAGAGAGAGAGAAAGAGAGAGAGAGAGAGACAGAGAGAGAGAGAGAATCTGTCTATCCACTACTATTTTAAGGCAAGCTGAAGTAAGTTACTTCGCTCCCATTTATTTGGGGGTGGCATAGTCACTCCCCAATGGATTTTACACGTGCTACCTTCAGCAATGAGTCAAGGGCCCCATGGCATCATCTTGATCATCTAGCTCCATAACAGATGTTCTGCAAACACTTCATTAACTACAGTTAACCCAGCAGCGGAGCATCCACTGGAAGCATTTACACTCTCTGAGCAGTAAACTCTGAGCTCAGTTTGCTTTTTCAGTTGTGTCCCAACTTCGGGAGACTATATAAGCATCTTCCAATGAGTGCTGTGCAAGTTCGCTGCTTCCCACCCACTATTGCAATAACATTTTCTGTTGTCATCTGTTCATGTATACCCTGAGTTTTGCAGTGAGAAGACAGCACATCTGATGTGGAAGGTGACAGAGTTCAATGCCCGAGGCCACCAGAAATATGGCAGGACCAGCACCAGGGCAACCAGGCAGCAGGCAATGTCCATATGCCCCTTGCTACCCATAGAGACAGCAAAAGGATCACAGGGGTTCTGTCACTTAGCTGTGCCACTGCTGTCAAGATAGCAACAAAATAGGACCTTTGACATTTAACTGACCGTTTCAAAAATTAACTGCATGAGATACCTTGGTGGTACGCACCTTTAACCCCAGTACTAACTAATTGCAAAAGAAGTTTCTATTTATAGGTCACTCCTCTGACTATGGACTCACAGAAGTATGTATAACATGGCCTAGATTTTGATATTTTTTGCCACACTGGACTTTCAAGGCCTTCTTAATGATATTTACATTAAGTTCTGATATTTTAGATGTACATATTATTATTTTCTTTTGCCAAAAAGTTCTATGTTTGAAGGAATACATTTGCAATAAAAGATTGATTGCCTAGGTCCCTGAAGAAAGCAGTCACATCACCATGGGTCTAACGTTCTGAAAATTAGCAAATGATGATTCTAAGTGAAGCTATGAGGTCTTGGGGCTTTGTCTATTCTTATGTATGTGTGCAGGTACATATCATATGTCATATCAGCCTGTGTGCTTATGATTGTATATTGTTTGCATAGTTCCAAATTAGCTTATAGATAAATCAGCACTCACTAAAGTGTAAAATAGCACAAATGCCTTTTAATTCACATGACTTAAATATATATTTAGTATATATAAGTCACATATAGTCATTTGTTATATATAATATATTATACATAATATATTACATTATAATATATTATAATGTAATATATTACATTATAATATATTATGTATTATATATATAATTTTCTACTTTATTTCTATTTTTATATTTTATATATAAATTTTCATTTTTGTTTGAGACAGCGTCTCTTTAGGTATCATTGGCTGCTCCTCAAACTCCTTGTGTAGAGCAGGCTGGGCTTGAATTTATAGAGATTTACCTGTTTGGGATCAAGGCTACCATACTTAGCTACTTGAGCATAGTTTTGAAAATATGATCATTTAAATTTGTTGGTGAGAGAAAAGTAAAGATTTTTTTTTTTTTAATTGCTAACTAAAGAGACCTTTCAACAGTTAGTTAGATGTGACTTCTGTTCTTGCAAAGAACCTGGGTTTGTTCCCAGCTCTCACCTCTGGTAGCTCACAATGGCTGTAACTTCAGGTGACTGCCACCCCCCCCCCCCCTTATTCTGGCCTCTATGGGCACCTACACACTACGTGTAGTGTACATATTCCCAACCCTGCACCCTGCCTACTGTCAGATCAAATGTCAAAGGGGCCCGTGGTAAACAATGCCTTGGGGAACTGTGAGAAAAGCTCCAGGATAAAAGGCAGAAGGCCTTTTACCTCAGGTACATTTTGTCCCTTGGATTGTTCTTAGACATGATTTTGTGCCTCCTGGGAAAACCATTTACAAGATATGCTCATTCTTGTTGGATGTGAGAACATAGCTATACAACCCAATCTGGTCAGGGCACCCTGAATCTGGATTTGGCCTTCTGCCTTGCTTTCCCAGAATATACCTGGGAAAGCACACGCCAGGCAACTGTGTTTAAATCAGTCTGTCCTGAGAAAGTTCTGGGAACAGGCTGCTCTGTTAAGATTTAGTTTTGTGCTTTCTGGCACTTATTTACATGTTTTTCTGGCCCTGTTTTTCTGAACTCAGCCTTCCTTGAATTATTGCTTTCTTTGCTACATTCATATATAAAAGGACACTGAAACTGAAGTAAGTTTGTCTACAGCATTAGACTATAATTTGCTCCTCGGATCCTAGGTCTTTAAGACACAGATCTGCATAGGTCATCAAAAGTGGATATCAATTTTTTTTCTTGATAACAACTGGTTTGCGTAGGGTAGCAGTCGATTAGGATCATATTTATCTGTTTCATACTGGAATAGGCAGTGCTCTCTACTTCAAGAACAGGAGTGCTAAGGGCTTGTACTGGTAAGAAAATGAAGTCGTGACTGAATGTGTTGGGTATCCTGGGAGGCCTAGAAAATAATTATAAAGAGCAAATACATTAAGTAAATTTAAATAAAAACTGTTTTTAAATGCTTTCTTCCTTAAAAATCTATAAGGTTTAATGATAAACATGAGACAGCTGAGTTGCTTCTAAGTAAAAATACTAAATCACCAATTGTTTAACGTAAGTTCAAGTTTGCCATTAGTTGTTAAAATTGTATAAAAATGACAACATTTACTTGGGTCTATTAATAAACACATCCGGTGGTAGACCTAGTTGGTATATAGCAAACAGTTCAAAATTGCTCTCATCCCCAGAGGTCACTATAAATTGGAGTCACTAAGAGCGAAAGAGTCTCATTGACATATGTAATACTATATGTAAAGAATGCATGAATATTAAAATACATTTTAATGAGGAAAAATATAAAACAGAAAGTGTGCCATTTTGTTTTAATTTAGAGAGAATGGTTTGTCTAATTCAGAAAGTTCATCAAACATGGTTCTGAAGGGTAGACGAAAGAACAGCCTCAGGACAGGGCAGGGCTCTGTCCTGTTCTTTTTCGTCTCTCACACAGAATTCATGCATGTTATCTTAGTTTGCTTTCTATTGCTGTGATAAACACTGTGACCAAGAGCAACTTGGGGGTAAAGAAGTTTATTTTAGCTTACGGCTATAGTCTGTCATTCAGGGAAGTTAAGGCAGGAACTCAAACAGGACAGGAACCTGGAGGCGGGAACTGATGCAGAGGCCATAGGAGTGCTGCTTACAGGCTTACTCCTCATGGCTTACTCATCTTGCTTTTTTTTTTTAATAGAATTCAGGACCTCCAGCCCATTGAGTGTCAGAGTGGGTTGGGCACACATCATCATCAGTCAAGAAAATAACCCACAGCCTTGCCTGCAGGCCAATCCGATAAAGGCATTCTCTCAACTAGTACATCCTCTTGCCAAATAATCTTGTCATGTTTCAAGTTGCCAAAATGTTTTTAAAAAAATAAAAATAAATAAATAAAAATTAAGCAACATAATTTGCTTTCTGAAAGGCCTGGTAGCATACATCCACAATCCCAGCGCTCAGGAGGCAGAAGTAAGAAGTTTGTGAGTTCAAGGCTAGCCTGAGACACTGTACACAAAATTTTTAGGAAATAATAATAATTGTAAAAAAATAAAAGAGGCCGGTTAGTGATAATGATTTTTTTTTTTTTTTTTGCTAAGAAAAATTAAGAGAAAATAAAGATAAATTTTTGTGGTACTAGATGTTGAACTGCGGGCTCGGTGTGCTAGGCAAGTCCTCTGCCACTGTCCTCTTTTTACTTTTAATATTGATACAGGAGCTCAGGCAGTTGCCCGAGCTCTCCCTGAGTTAGCAATCTTCTTGTCACAACCTCCTGAGTAGCTGGAATTAAAGGTCTGCACCCCCAGTCTCAGGTAGAGAAAGAAAATCTTGTCATAACTTCCATATGATAGAACAAGATTACATTCTCATATAAACTTACTAAAATGGATAGGACAGAACTATAAGATAAGCAAATGATAGGAGGACTCTCCCTGGTGGGAATTTCACAGTCCTGAGAAGCTACTTTGTGTCTCAGAGTGCTCCTGATGTCTACCGAGGCCTCTCAAATGCTGCTGTGGATTCTGATACTGACCTTTCGTGGTTGGTAGAAATGCTCTTTGTGGTTTTCAACAACATAAGGGTGACAAAGGGGGAAATTTTTAAAAATGAGACAGCAAGTACTGACATTCACCCTGCAGTCCCTTTGGGGGAACGTTGAAGGAAGAAGCCACTTCAGGCATGATTTCCTGGGTTCATCATGCCATGGAAAGAAGGCATGAAGCCCAAAAGGTTGTGTGTGTATGTGTCTGTGTGTGTGTGTGTGTTAAAGTAGAAAGGGGATCATGAGAAGGAAGGAAGAGGTCTCAAGGGAGGAAGTGAAGAGAAGAACTTAAGTTTAACTTTGCTCTTAGCTTCTCAAATAGTAAAAAAAAGATGAAATATATTCAGTGTGTTTAGAAACACTTACTTGATTCGAAAGCAGAAGAGGCAATCTTGGAAGAAGGAAGATAATCATCTGGAGGAAGAAGTGGACCCCAGGGTTTTGATACTGTGTCAAGAAAGCAAATGAAAACAAACTAGGTGCATGAAGATACCAGAAGAAAACCCATTACTTTGCATGCCAAATTTATTTATTTTTAAAATAGACTCAAGTGAACCTAACAATGTCTACAAACAAGGTCCAAAACTCACTGAAAACAAGGGATTGATCACAAGCAGCTCCAAGCTGCCTATTTTTGGTCTGTTTTAATCTCCTGACTGATTCTGCTTTTTGTAGTTAGAACCTAAAGTTGTATTTCTATCAAATTGTGTCAGAAGACACAAAATTAATTTCCCTTTTGTTGCATTCTCTCGGTTGACCTGTCTGCCTAACTATTTTGGATTAAATTTCCCCAAGACATTAAGTATATATTTTCTGGGTTATTTAAATTAGGACTATCAATTTTCTAATTTTATGCAGGACTTCCCTCACAAGTTTACTGAGCTTTAAACTACACTACTAAAACAATTACAAAAGGAACTCAGGCTATGGAAGCAATTGTGATCTGAAGATTCATCACAATTTAGCAGCAGGGGAGCGTTTCTCTAAGGAGGACAACAGTGTCCATCCACTCAGAAGTAGTCCTGGAAGATTAATCTCCATCCCCTTAGCCTCTCAAGGATGAGAAGTGGGGACAGAAGAGATGGCTCTGTGGTTAAGAGAGCTTACTGAACAATCATAAGGGCTGGAGTTCAGATCCCAGTAACCATTTAATAAGCTGGGCATCCCACACATGTCAGTTAACCCCTGCTATAAATGGGCAGAGGTAGGGGGTTTGCTGGGACTCGCTGGCTTCCAGACTAACTAAGAAGACTGGAGCCCTAGATTCAAGGAGAGACCTTGCTTCAAAGGACTAGGCTGTGAACATAGAGGAAGATACCTGATGCCTTCTTCTGTCCTTTGACTTGAACACCTACATGCACATGGAGACATACATACACACACCAACACACACACACACACACACACACACACACACTTAGATGGCTGGCTGGCTAGATAGATAGTTAGATAGATAGATAGACAGATAGATAAAACATCACAGCTTCTGTATTTCTCTCTGATTGCTGTCAACCACCCTGTCTGTCCACCTCATTCTCTACAGACAGCTAGCTATTGGACTCCGGACTCCTCATTCTCAAATAAGCCATAGAAGAAACCTGAGTCCCATTTCCCCAAGCAAACCACAAAGTTAAAAATAGTTCTCAAATCTTCCCTTTATCTTTCTGTCTTAGAGTTAGCCATGAAGACATTTGTTGACTTGCCTTGTCTGAGAGTAGATCCTAAGACCTGTGTTTTACAGGAGCTCCTGTGCTATCACACAGGAGAAAGAAATGTGTACAGACAGAACAAGAAGAATCAGGGCAGAGAGGCTTACGGAGTTTCCCACTCAGCTTATTATCTGCTTAGATCATGTACCTTTTGCTCAAATACATCAGACAATGACTGTTCATGCTTCAATTCCTCTTATGCCAGCAAGTCACCCTGAAAATCCCTATCACTTCCTCCAGCTGCTTTTATTTTTCATTCTATTGTTTGCGTTTTGTACGTGTGTATGTGCGCAAATACATTGAAAGAATTGGTGACCATTGCAACTAATAGCCCACACAGGTGATTTCCATAGAATCTTAGAAACCTATGATTTAAACCTAATTCCACCCTAGGTTATCTTCATAAGATGTGCATGCTTATTTGTAAAAGTAAAATGAAATGTTACATTTGACATTCTAGAATTCAAAATTATAGCAGAAGTTACCCCGAATGCTAACTAGGAAGTAGTTTAAAGGATTATTTGTATTATGTTTGATATTTCCTGACAGAAAGAGAAGGCGGGTGGCAAACAGTCCTGACAAACCTTATTCGTGAAACAGTCAGCACCTTATGGACAGGTGTTTTAAGTCTGATTATGTTCTGTTCCTGTTTGTTTTGAGAACATGTAGCCGAAGCTGGCCAAGAACCCATGACCCTCCCATCCTCTTCTGAGATCTTTGGATCCAGAACACCCTCAGGTACAGACTGGAGTTCTCTAAGTCCTGGAACCCTTGTTGTTCAGTATCTCTCTTGGCTGTGACACTGTACTCCTTAGCAAAGCAGAAAGTATTACTACAGTAGCAGAAGGAACTGCCTGGAACCATAAAGATCAGCTGGCAGCTGCTTAAAAATAAGAGAAGTGCCCAGAGAGTGACCCGTGATGGTGGATTGCAGAGAGCAGGCTCTCGACGATAAAAAGTATGGATGGCAAACCAGGTGTGGGCGAAGTAGACTTTCCACACAAGTACATCAGTTAACTGCCTACCCAGTGTTCCTAAGGTAGACACTGCTATACCTTCAAAGATAACTGTAGAGTCATCAACTCTGCCACCCAAACCACGCAGTTCTTCTACCCAGTCACAAAACACTAAAGAGAATCTACTACGAATGTGAACTCTTAAGCTTAGGCTACATGACAACCCATCTTATAGGCAACCGCCTAAAAATAGACACACACACACACACACACACACACACACACACTTGAATAGAATAAAATGTAAAGCATATCTTTACTCTCTTCCGAGTAGACAAAGATAACAGCATCCAAGCTGGCCAGGGAACATCAAAAGGCCCAGGCCCAGATCTTCTTTTAATTGATATTTATAATACAGCCTTAATTTTTTCAATTTGCTTGATTAGAATTTTGATTTGCCTGCGCATATATCCAGAAGATGCTCCAACATGTAATAAAGACACATGTTCCACTATGTTCATAGCAGCCATATTTATAATAACCAGAAGCTGGGAACAACCCACATGTCCCTCAGCAGAGGAATGGATACAGAAAATGTGGTACATTTACATAATGGAATACTACTCAGCTATTAAAAACGATGACTTCATGAAATTCGCAGGCAAATGGATGGAACTTGAAAATATCATCCTGAGTGAGGTGACTCAGTCACAAAAGAATGAACATGGTATGTACTCACTGAGAAGTGGTTATTAGCCCAAAAGTTCGGAATACCCAAGAGTCACTTTACAGCAACCGTTGGGCTGAGCTTGAGGTCTCAGATGGAGGAGTTGGAGAAAGGACTGAAGGAGCTGAGGGAGTTTGCAGCCCCATGGAGGGAGCAACAGTGGCAACTGGGCTGACCATTCCTGGAGGCTGGATCACCAACCAAAGAATACACATGGAGGGACCCATGGTGCTGGCCACATATGTAGCAGAGAAGGGTCTTGCTAGACATCAGGGGGAGGAGAGGCCTTTGGGCCTGAGGGTGTTAGACGCCCCAGTATAGGAGAATGCCAAGGAGGAAAGAGGAGAGTGGGCGGGTGGGTGGGTGGGTGAATACCCCCATAGAGGCAGAGGATGGGGGAGGGCATAGGGAGGTTCCAAAGGGGAGATCTGGAAAGGGAAACATTTGAAATGTAAATAAAGTATGATAAAAAATAATTTTGATTTGATTTTCATGTGGCCAGGAAGTCTTTTCAGAAGCAATGACCAAAGTACAGTGGGGAAGCTCCAGTTTCTCTGGAGGTACGCATGCAAAGCAGGCTGATGTGGCAGTATGTCTGACATCTACACAGCTCCTCTCCCAACTCCACCCCTTAGACACTAGGAAGGAGATTAGAAACCTTAGATAAACCAAGTTCTATGCCAGGCCAGGCCAGAGATAGGGTGTGGGGATGTCTCCACACATACACCTGTGTGTTATAGATACAGAAACAGTCTAACAGGAAACGCTAAGGAGAACTAAATGCACCCCGACTGTTGTACTCATCTGAAAGTAAAGTTGATTTACAGTCACACCTCTGGTTGTATTGGAGAAAGCATTAACATTGATTACAAAGAAAGGATCTACATGGCTGGGGCATTGAATTTAGTTGTAGGCTCAATGTCTTCCAGTCCCCTTGATGCCCTGATTAACATCTTTCTGTCTTACTGGGTCCCAAGGGCTTAAAGTCCAAGCCTGGCTCTCACAAGACATTTCTAGCTCTCCTCGGTTTACTTTCCTCATCTGACAACTACCCTTGCTTTGGTTCTTGTAATGGTGTCTTTTATAGTCATTTCCACAAGTACAATAGTGTCAAGAAACATGCGGTGGGCTGGAGAGATGGCTCAGCAGTTAAGAGCACCAGCTGCGCTTCCAGAGGACCCAGGTTCAATTCTCAGCATCCACATGGTAGCTCAGAACTGTCTATAACTCCTGCTCCAGGGGATCCTCACAAATGCAGGCAAAACACCAATGTACATAAAAAGAAGATAAATTATTTTTTAAAAACTTGAAATATGTGGTGTCCTGCCTACCTTCTAATTTGAAAAAAGTCAACTCAGGTGCTCTCACTAAAATCAACTAGCCAAGCATGGTGGCTCGTGCTTGTAGTCCTGTACTTTGGAGGATGAGGTAGAATTGCCATGTGATTGAAGCCAACCTGGACTACACTGTGAGTTCTAGGACAGCCTGTGCTATAGAGTAAAACATTGAATAAATAAATAAATAAATAAACAAACACATAAATACATAAATAAATACATAAATAAATGCTAAAACAGATCAAAAGCTCATTGTAAAACCTTGTCTTAATTAATTAATTCCAAAACAGAACAAGGGCCAGGGAGATGGCTCAGTGAGTCAAAGCACTTGCCCAGTCAGTCTGAGAAATGAGCCCAGGACTCCTGTGAGGTGGGAGGTGGAGATAGGAGAATGGCCCTGAATCTCTTGGGCCACCATATCAGGGAGCATGAGATGAAGCAACAGAAATAACGAAGGACCCTGTCTTGACAAGATAGATGGTAAGAACCAACTCCCCAAAGTTGCACTCTGACCTTCAAATGTGCTTCATGGCACAGAATCTCACCCAGTCCCACAACCCACAAGAAAAAAAAAAAAAAAGGATAGAAATTAAACCAACAAACTGGTCGCAGTATCCCATATCTGTGGTCCTAGCACTCAGGGAGCTGATGCAAGAGGACAGATAGCCAGGTAGCTTAGATTCCAAAAAGAGACCCTGTCTCAGAACAATAGCAGCAAAGAAATAACTATCGCTCCATTATGGAATTTTCTGCCTCATGAGCCCCCGTGAACCTTTAAACTTTCACTTAATAAAAAAACAAAAAGCAAACAAAAAAACCCACTAATACCGAGTTCTCTGAGAATTCTATTTATGTGCTTCTTGCCTCCTTAATAACATCATAGATGTGTGATTTGATTGTAGTTAGAGTGTGAGCCTCGATCTCTGATGAGCTTGCCCCTGTAATTAGATTGCTGGCCCTCGGAATGTAATGTTGGCCCTGCCTTTACCATGGCGCTTAAAAGTGCGTAGAGGAAGCAACCTGGCAGCAAGCCAGGACATAAAGCAACAGAAGTGCCCATCAGGATGAATGATGTTCTGTTTTATGAAAACGTAGGGGCCTGGCCCCTCCAGTTTCCTTTTCTTCTCTCAGACAAGCTCTTTCACATTCTTGCTTCCCTATCTAGAGTCATGTGACTATTTTTAATACTTGTTTCTGCTTCTTGAGCCCATGTCTCACTCTGTAGTCCAGGTGGCCCTCAGACTCATGGCACTGCTTCAGCTTCAGACTCCCCAATGCTGGAAGACCAGGAATAAATCCCCACATGGCATTTAAAAAACAACCATTTAAATTTCATATAGAAAGGTCCTCTCATCACACGAGTATGCGTTTCTGGTTTTTGTCTGGTTGGTTTTTCTACAGGCACACATCTATGCAGCTATCTTCCATGTTGAAAGATGGAACAGAGGTCTGGAGAAAGGCCTCAGCAGTTTACATTTGTTGCCACTCCTGCAAAGGACTTGAGTTTAGTTTCTATTCCCATGCCATTGTGGCTCACAACCATCTGTAACTCCAGTGACGGTGGGTCCAATGTCCTCCAACCTCCACTGTCGTGTGCACACATGTGGCTTATACACACAGACACACACACACATTTATATATGTGTATATATTTATATAGATATATTTTTTCTTTAGGTTACAGACAAGTTCTAGGAGTTAATACATTCTTCAAGTCAGCTCCCATGCAGAGGATGGCCATTCTTCTGAGCCTACCACTGTAAGGTGGTGATTCCATTCTTGAATTTTACATTACTAATCACTCAGTTGCACACTCTCCTGCCTCATCTTCTCCCCAGCATGATAACTATGCTGTTCAACAATACAGCTACGCAGAGCAGTGGTTTGTTCTCTTCACTGTTGGTTAGCACTGTTTTGTCTTATATATAACATTTTGTTTCTCTAGTCTTCTACTGTTAGACATTTGGGGTTACTTCTTGCTTTTGACTATTATTATTAGATATTAGCCTCTTTGTGTGCATGGTGTTTGAGACGGAAGTACCCATTTAAACTGGCAATGCATTCAAGGGTGAAATCTCAGAACCAACAGCAGACGTGTTTGTAGGTGCTGTCAACTCCTCTTCCAAAGGGTGTGGCAAATTACAACAAATGAAAGAACTTCCTGCTGTGGTACCCTCCCTGGCTTTGGATACCTGAGAACTTCCTGCTGTGGTACCCTCCCTGGCTTTGGGTACTTGGCATTTGTGGTTACCTGGACACTGACCAAGTATACTTGGGGATATTAACTATTTGGGGATTGGTTTGTCAGCACTAAGGCAGTAAATAACAGGAACACATCAGGTGCACTATCACCCAGAGGAATGATGGCTAGACATAAGGAATAAAGGGTGAGGGAGAAGAGATGGGGGAAGATGGACAAGATATTTGGGGTGAAGGATGGAGCCTGGGGAATGAGAAGGGAGAGATAAGGACTAAGAGATGTGGGGTGAGGGATGAGAACCAAATGCTTCAAAAAGTGGATCCAGATCAGGAGAGTAAAGACAGAGAGCTGAGCCTTTTATACATTTCTGGCTTGGGCGATTTGAGAGTCTGAGGCCATGTTAGAGTAACACGCTTGGGAGTCCGTATTTTATTACTGGAAGTTCTGTTCCCTACGAGTTACCTTCTTCATACAGTCGATGAGTTTCTTTTTTTTTTTTTTTTTTTTTTTTTTAATTTTAATTTTGACTCTAAGACAGGTTCTGGCTGACTTAGAACTATGTAGACCAGGCTGTCCTTGAATCTGGCTGTCTCTGCATATGAAGAGAAACTAGGTTGCTTGTCAAGGGCTGGGATTCCAGGCAGGCTGCACTATGCTCCCTTGGAATCTCACCTTTACAAAGATACTTGGAGCTGGACATGTTAGCATGTTAGGAATTCCTGTCCTCGAGAGACCTAGGTTAGGGGGATCATGTGCTCCAGGCCACCCCTTGCAAGACTTTAATCTCAATAAACAAACAAACAAACAAACAAATAGGAAGCAGGGAGCCATCAGCAGGAACTGAGCCCTGCTGTGCATGACCATGAGCCATCTGTCCTGGATATGAACAGGTTACAACTGCTTAGGACAAGGGCAATCAGACCTGGAATCCCAGCACTGGGGAAGTGGAGGCAGGAAGGTCTTGACAAGGTTATCCTTGGCTACACAACGAGTTTCAGGACTGCCTCAGCTACATGAAATTGTGTCTCCCGTAAACCAACCAGAGACAAAAGAGAAAAAAAAGAAAGAAAGAAAGACCAACCTAGTTTCTCCTTACAAGAGGAAGGGTAGGCATGTAAGGATAATTAGCTGCTGGAAATAACAAATTGAATCTCCATTGTAAAAACACAGCTCCCTTGGATTTTAATACAGGAAACAGGGAAAACTTGGCAAAGTGTATTAAAGGCAGAAAACTTCTGAATTCCCAGAAAGAGGAAGATGGATTTTTTGACCTTTTTTTG
>JADRCH010000360.1:629798-646223 GCA_019843965.1 Rhynchomys soricoides
AAGTTGATGCTCTCTAGGGCACTAGAATGCCATGCTTACCCCCACCCCCAGGCCTCATCAAAGTGTGCCATCAAAGATGAATAGTACAGGTGCCATTTAGGGAGCACAGAAGAGCTGCATTCCACATCTGGGCTAGGATTGAGGGGTGAGAAGTGGGTGTGATTGTGAGGTCACCTGTTGGGATACACTATGTGAAACTGGGTCTCTGTCCTTCCTTACCTGCCTAAAGCACTTGCTGATTGGTTTAATAAAGATCTGATGGCCAATAACTAGGCAGGATTGAGAAGATGGGACTTCCAGGCTGAGAGAGGGTCTCTGGGAGAAGAATCTGGCTGGGGAAGATTTGCCAGTATCACTTGGAGGTGGACAGAACTGGTGCTGGGACTGAGTGAGAGGTGACAGGCCATGGGCAGGGCATAGGCCAGGAATAGTAGGGTTTAATTTGTATGAACTAGTTAGGAGTCTGCCCAGCTATATTGCCTAAGCTTTCATAAATATTAATACATCTCTGTGCCAATATTTAGAGCTGGCAGGTCCAAGTCAACCTGGCAATAATCACCAGCCAGAGAAAACCAGAGCCAGAGCACCCAAGAAATACAAAGAAAAACAGCTTAGTGGGCATGATGGTATACACCTGAACTCATAACACTTCAGAAGTGAAGGCAGGGGTGTCAAGAGTTCAAGGCCAGCTACATAATGATTTTTGAGGTGAGCCTGGGCTACATAAGACCCTATAATAAATTGAATAAATGAATGAATAAATAAATAAATAGAATTAGCATTACATTTCCTACTGCAGATGAAATTTAGGATTATAAATTTTCTTGAAATCTCCAAGATAAGGGGGTTTTGTCAGTGAAGCAGGGACAGTAAGAAAAAAGAGAGAGAGAGAGAGAATAAAACAAATTCTTTAAAGTTATGAGAGTCAAGGCAAATCCAGAGGTCATCAAAGGTTTAAGTAGCAGAGATGCCAACACCAAGCCTAGTAGCAGGAAGGATCATCTGAACCCATGGTTTGTACGAGGATGTCCAGAGAATACAGAAGGACAAATGAAGACAGGGTCAGGGAAACCATAGGAAAGCATTTCTTCACATGACAAAAACCTCAAGTTCCTAGTCAATGGACCTAATAATTGGTTCGAAAGAACACTGGAGAAAAGTTATATTATACTCTGATGACTAACACCCCCCCCAAAAAAAACTGCCAAGTAATCCTACAAACTGGGCATGATAGTTCATGCCTATAGTCCCATCAATCAGCGAACTGAGAAAGGACTTTGACTTTGAGGTCAGCCTGATCTATATATTGAATTCAAGTCCATCCCAGGATACACAGTGAGTTCTAGGGTAGCCAGAAGTACATAGAAATACTTTACCTTAAAAAACAAAACAATACCAAGAAGGAGGACAAGGAGAAGCCCCCAAAGTTTTGAGAAGACACTCTGTCCATTCCACTTACCTCCCACAAACTAACACAAAGAAAGTGCTCTGAGACATCTAGTTTGTCTAGTTTGCAAGCCTGGAGTGCTGCTAAGGGGACTCCCAGGGAGAATCCCCTCCCCTGCCACGTGCCCAACTCCCTCCCCCACCACGTGCTCACCCCGCCTTACTGTGAGAAGTGTGGTAAAATGAAATTAAGCTAAAGGCGTTTTAAGGTTTCAGCTGCACTTGGAAGATGAGAAGCACAGCTTCCTATTTCTCTCACCCTGGCAGGTTGCAGATGCTCCTCAAGGTGCCCTTCCAGCTGTCTCCATGGAGACTCTTACATGCTCCTCTCCCCAGAGCACCCTTCCTCTCTAAACTTTTAACGTGTCCAGAAAACTCCCTCTTCTAGCTGCCATTCTCCTTCTCTCTCTCCCCATCTGCCAAATATCTTCAGTAACTTTCACCCATCTCCCCTCATCCTGACTTCATGCCCCTTCTTGGGGCAATCTTCCTCATGGTCCACTTGAACTTCTGACCCAGAGACCAATGATGTCCTCCTATTGAGACCCCCAGAGCCTGTTTCCTTTCTGAGCCTCTTGTACACACCCTTTGTGTTTACTTGTGTGGCTCTTCCTGGTGACCTGCTCCTCCCCAGAGGCTGCAGATGTCTTTTCCCCTTAGTGTCTCCATAGCTCTGTTTGTTTTCTTTCCATTTGTTTGGTGTGCCTGTGGACATTACCAGTTTGCAAACTTCTCTCCCTTGGTGCTCTAACCTGATAATGAGTCTGTTTGATATACTTGTCTCCTATGTTTACAGAGATTGAAACCTCCACAAGTAAAGGGGAATGGTGTTATGTGCAGAAACTGCTGGAAAGATCTAGAGCTATTTCTGAAACCTCCAAAATTAGAACTTCAGACCATTTGGGCTGGTGCAGGGTAGAGCATAGTCTAAAGAGAGAGCATCCATTCACAAAAGAAGAATGGCCAACAACTGACACTCCCAAAGTCAAACACGGAAACTGGCAGGCCATTACATTGCATACCTCTTCCATCTGTCTGGGGAAAAAAAAAAGTAGTGAGAATTTTGGTTTCCTTAAAAATTTAGTTATATTATGTGGATATGTTCTGTTTTAATCCCAGGTGTGGGATAGGGGGCTACTTCAGTTTGTCCAAAGCAGCTGACTATGATTTGTCTCATGCTCTGGCAGGGGCATGATTTTGCCAGCTGAAGTTAGTTTAGGCTTGGAATTCTGGAGACTTTTGAGAAGGTTTAAAAATACCAGAGTCATGAAGGCTGCAGCAGTTGCTGCTGGTCCTGGTTGCTGCTGCTTTTGCAAACTGTTGATTTATGTTTGACATTTTGCTGGATTGCTGGATTGCTGGTTGGAGATATCCTGACAGTAAAGATTGAATTTTCCTAAGAAACTTGATGCCCCTGATCAGTAGGAAGTAGTTTAAAGAGGTCTATGCCCCCTGTTCCCTCTAACCTTCTTTCTCACCTACCTAATGTTGGGGAGTTGGAAGGGATTGGGGCAGAGAAAGGTGGTAGATATAAGAACCCAATAAAGTAGTCAGAAAGTCAAGCAACAGTAAATGGGGGCAGTTCTGGAGCTCTTGTTTGCTTGTTTGTGACAGTATTGCTATATAGCCTAAGTAGGGCTAGAATTCAGTATTTAGTCTAGGTTAGCCTCTAACTCATGGGAGTCCTTCAGCCTCAACCTCCTGAATTCTAGGACTACAGGAATAAGCTTTAAAAAATTTGATAAAGATAAACTGGAAGTTCTAATCCTAGATATATGAATAGATAGATGATAGATTATAATAATAGATAAATAATAAATTACAAGTAATGATGATAATAGATACATTAGAGGTGATAGATAACAGATACACAAATAGTAGACAAATAGATATAGATAATAGGTAGATGATACATATATGATATTAGGTGCTCTATAGACAATAGTTGGATTAACTATAGAAGATTAATAGACAAGTAAATGATAGATAGATAGATAGATGATATCCAAAAGAACTCAAAGCAAAAACCCCAATAGAGATTTACACATCTGTATTCACCATTTACAATAGCCAAAAGGTGGAAAAGGTCCAAATTTCTATCAATAAACAAATGAACGAATAGTACATGGTGTGTGTGTGCATGTCATAAATATAAGGTGTGTATATGTGTGTGTGTGTGTGTGTATATGTATACACACACACACACACATATACATATGAACAAAGCTCTGACTTGCTTTTCAACAGAAAACCGAACAAAAGTGTGCAGAGTGAAATAAACCCAACACAAAAGGACACATTGTGTATTCCTACCTGTGTGAGTCATTTAGGATAAGTAAACTCACAGGAACAGAAAGCAGAAGAGAGGTGACCGGCTGGGAGAAGCATCCATATGGGCTTATTGTTTTCTGTATGACTAGTTTCTATTTGAAATGACAAAGAGTCCCCAGGTAAGATATTTAGAGTGGTTTTACAGTCTTTCAAATACACTTTTGTACTTGGATTGTATAATAGTTGGGTGGTAAATTTTATACTATATAACTGTCTAGGACATCAAGTTCCTATAATAACCGCCAAGTGACACAAAGTAAGCAAAGCAAGAATGAAGAGTCCTAAAGCATGTTCCAGTGACCCAAAACAAAGTGCGGAAAGAGAAGCCGAGGGACAAGAAACTACCAGAAAACAAAATGTCAGATAAAGTGTTAAATACAGCATAGTAATGGTTACCCTGCAGGGCAAGTCCAAGGAGCTGGACGTCTGAGGCAAGAGGACTGCCACAAGTTTGAAGCCAATCTGAACGACATAGTTCAAAGTCAGCCTGTCTTAGTTAGAGTTTCTATTGCTGTAAAGAGACACCATGGCCACAGCAACTCTTATAAAGGAAAATATTGAATTGGGGCTGGCTTATAGTTTTAGAGGGCTGATCCACTATTGTGTTGGGAAACATGGCAGTGCTCCTAAGAGTGCCACTCCCTTGGGCTATTGGGACCCATTTTGTTCAAGCCACCATACAGCCTGTGCTACATTCTGAGGCCCTGTCTCAAGCAAATACCTTAAAAATAAATGGTCTGACTATATCAATCAAAAGAATTTGGAGTAGGTGATTTAAAGATAATTTGGTGACCTGTGGCCATACCAGCCTGAACTAACAAGAGTTCCTCTAAAGGTGATCTGCCCACATTCTATCTGCAAGAACCACACAGGAAGACTAACAGGATGGAAAAAAGGAATTCTATACACATTAATTGAAAGAGAACAACAGAGTTGCCTTGCCTTTGTCCAGTCACCAGCAGTAGAGCAGCTGGGCCCTCCCTCAGGTGGTTGCTTTAAGCTCTGTTCTGTTCTCCATAATGGCTGTACTAACTAACGTGTATTTCCACCATTAATATAAAAGAGCCATCCTCCCTTTCTCTGAAAGACCCCAGCATTTATTATTGTGTATGTTTTGGTAAGAGCCATGTTCACTAGAGAAAACATCTCATAGACTTTCTAAATTGCATTTTCCTCCTGATTAGTGGCAACTGTGATTAAAGACTCTCCTGTTTTAGGCATTTGCATATCTCTTTTGAGAGCTCACTAGCCAGCTCATTTGTTCTTAGCTGCACGATCTGATATTCTCTGTTGAGCAGCTTAAGGTCGTCATATACTCTGGACATCAACCTCATATTAGGTAAGTCATCTGCAAATGCTTTCTCCCATTCTATAGGCTGTCGCTTAGCTGATGTTCCCATTGCTGTACAGAAGCTTCCTAGTTTGAGTTAATCTTAGTTGTTAAGTTTTACTTCTGTTGCCTTGCATTTGAGATCATGCTCCCAAAATCTTTGCTCAGGCCTGCATCCTGTTTTCATGAAATGAATCTAGTCATTGTACGGTTGTAGATCTCACGCTCCAATCTTGACTCATTTTAAATTAATTTTTGTATATGATGAGGGTAGATATCTGGTTTATACCAAGCTGATGAGTGTACTCTGGACACACGCCCTGAAGTGCATGCTGTGAAGTAGAATATGGTAGAGAAGACCCATTATTAGATGCTGGTTTATTGATTTATTTAGTTAAAGTACTGTCTGTCCTGTCAAGCATAACTTCACTTGGAACAGAATGACGGAAGAAATCACTGAAACAATGGGTTGTTGCCCTAAACTACCTGCTAACTGCCACATATGCTTCTGTAAAATCTTGCTTGCATTCCCACCCCCACCTTGTAAGTTTTGAATATAAAATGAGAATGCAATCTGGGCCAGCCCAAGACCTTTCAGGAGCTGTCCTGGCTTTGGACATCTTCTTCCAGTCTCATTGGTGTCAAAGTGCTTATTCCAAAAAGATTCTCACATTTCTGGAGGTCCCCCAGCCAGATCTTTTTCACCACAACTCCAGTTGGTCTAGAGAAGCTGTAGCTCTTGAGCTTTGGAGCCCAGTGAAGATCCCTGGAACCAGGAAGCCAGGCCTCCAGTGGAATTCGGAGGTCCTCTTCCAGTGGCCAAGAGGTCTTTGAGATCCAAGACTGGAGTCTTCAAGTGGGAAAAGATGAGACTGGGCTGTGAAGACAGGCACAGAGAGCTAACACAGGCTTGCTCACCCTGCAAGCGATTCTATCCGAAGCTTCAGTGGGTCCTGAGGTGGCACAGGTCTCCAAGGTAAAACCTCAAAGGGATACTGAGGCACTGGTATCGGTCTCAGGGAAATATACAGACTACTTATTTAAAATGAGAATGTATCCTTCTAAAGGGATGGTGAGCAAATGTGTGAAGGTTTGTACTGACTCCCCCAATTCTGTGGCTATAGGATTTGAATGGGCTTCAACCTGTGGTTCAACTGAGTCCATTTTACCTGAAGAAGAACTCACCTTTCCTAATAGGAAGTGATATCCTGGGGCATATGGCCCCAAGGTAAGAGCTCTTGAGTTGGAACAATGTGGCAGTCAAGCAGACATCTGCTTGAGGGAGAAGCTGGATGTCTCCAGCCTACCCCATGCACCACAGAGTTAGGTCTAAGCATGTACCCCACCTCCAACTTCTGCTCAGAAACCATCCTGGTCATGGGGACTACGTAGTCCTATGTGAGACCTTCATAGTCTTGCAAAGCCTGCTAAGCCTGACAACATCAAGAAAGCCCTCATTATCTTCCCCAGAGGATTTTGTGGGATGCCACCTCAGAGTGCCAGGGACCAAGACAGGTGCAAGACCACCAGATTGCATTTCCCCATTGGCATCTGCCTATCCTGAGGGAAACACCAGGTCCTCCTCCATCCAAGCTGCGTTACCTGGCCACATGCTTGCCTGAAGAGAAGGGAGAGCCCCTCCATTATCATGGAGATATTATAAAAGAGATTTTCTCCTCCTATGCCAGACTTGAAGGACTAGCCACTCCCCAATTCAAAAATTTTTATTGATGGAGCTGAAGCCTACAACAGGGAGGGAGACTCTTACAACAAGACACTCAAAGCAGGACAATATCGAGAGAGGGGACTACTTATGTCAGGGGGCAAAGAAATTAAAACAGAGATCACATCTTACTGCTCCTAGAAGCTGGCTGGGCCCCTGTCAGTAGCAGTGGTGCATGCCAGGCTCACATAGAATCAAGGGCTGGTGAGTTGGGGAATCCAACTGGCAAAGAAAGCAGCTAAACAAGCCACCCTCCATGAAGACATAGCCCTGGAGCATTCTCCCTTCTAAGTATGTGTTAGACTCTAGGTGCTCCTAAGAGAGCCCCTCATATAAACCAGAAGAAAAGAACAAGTGATAAACAGGGGGTAGGGGTAACAAGAATTAAGGCTGGTTAATCTCCACAGATAGTAAAATAATAATTCCTGAGATGACAGCTCTCAGCTCACAATTAGCTTGGAACTTCCACACACAGTACCACCCACAGTCATATGGCTAGGTTGAGAGAAGAAATTGAACTATTAAAAAATGGCACTGGCCAAACATTGCTAAGAAACAGAGTGGCCTTGGCTGGGAATCTGTTGCTCGTACCGTTTAGGGTACGTTGCATGTGCTTTAAAGGTAGTTACTCTCTTTTTGAGATTATGTTTGGCCATCCACCTCCACCACTCCCAAAGGACTCTGGAGACTTCTGAGAGTATGGGCATACCTGCTTCCAGCAGTTCTTGAAAGACTTGGTTGACACTACACACATTAAAAAAAAAAAAAAGTCGACTCCTCACCATTCCTTAGTTCTTAAAGTTCAATCCATGAATATACCACCCCCATGCCAAGGCTACTGTGGACTGCAAAAGCCAACCCAGACCAACCTCTGAAACTGACCATCTCAAAAAGACCTGGGAATAGGGATGATGGCTCAGCTCTATGTCTCTTCATGTCCCTCCTGATCTTGAGGCACATCTGTACCAGTCCCTACTCAGCCTCTCTCATCCTTTCCATTAGTCTGGAGAAAACCTTGTTCCAGGGCAACTCCCATTCCTGAAAACCCATCGATATATCTAACTGCCCCCCAAGAGATGGTTTGCCTTATCTCCTTCAGGTGGTACTTGGGACTGGGCCAGCCACAGATCACTCCTTGGACCACATCACACTGTGTATGCTGGAAAAACAGACTGTGATTCTTTTTGGCAATGGTCTCTGGTAGTGATACTCTATAGATAAGTGACCAGAGGACAAAAGAAAGATTATCAGGGAGCTTATTGATCTTAAAGGTCATGTGTGGGCTTTGCCACAAAAGGAACCTGGAAGGGAGTGCTGGCAGAGGGACAGGGAGGTAAAGCTGTAATGATTCTTAGGAGAAGAATGACATGGAAACTGACCACAGAAAAGTCTTTCATGTGGGAAAATGAAGTCTCACAATGCTGGCTTTGGGGGGCTGGAGAGATGGCTCAGTGGTTAAAAGCACTGACTGCTCTTCCAGAGGTTCTGAATTCAGTTCCCAGCAACCACATAGTGGCTCACAACAGGTACAGTGTACTCATATAAATAAATAAATCTTTTTAAAAAAATGCTAACTTCAATAAGTGCCATCTATGAGCTCCTTAACCTAGGTCAGAACTGTGGGATCTATTCACATGCAAACCAGGTTACTTGTACCGAAGTGGGAATGACTAGCCAAAGCCCAACTTAAAACACAAATGGGATGCATTTAACTGGGCCACATGTTCAGTTCCTAGAAAAAGCCCAATGGTGGAAATTAAAAAGGGTCATACCAGACTAGTTAAAAGAACAGTAGTTCCTAATGAGACCCTGCCCTGAGGGTATTTACACTTGCTACCCAGGAGACAGTTGTGAAATTGTATTCTTGGTCCCAGAGTTAGCTATGCTCCTAGGAAAAGAGGTCCATCAATACTTGCATCCCTTAGATCCAAGAAATAAAAAACTCCTGTACTTTTACTAGTCCTTCTCGGAATGGCCCTGACTGGGTCCATGACCACCAGTGAGTGCCACTGCAATAGACAGCCAACAAATTCAACAAAGCCAGCCCTCTACTCGGATCAAACAAACAAACTATTGTTGAGGGAATATAGTCACTCTTAGAACTGGATAGATTCCTGGGCAGCAACAGTCCTCCAAGATCACAAAGATCAGACTTGACTGCTGCTGGAAAGGAAGGCATAGACATGTTTTTAGATGAAAAATGCTGCTTTTGTTCTAATTAATCAGGAATAGTACAGGAAATGTCAAAAGTCATTGAAAGCATCAAGGCTAGAGGTACAAATGGGAGCCATGGGGATGGTATGCCAAGAGTAACATCCCATTGCTTCAAGGTCGATTCTCAAGGTGTTATGAAGAAGAAGAGGCAGGAACGGAACAGAATAAGGTAGAAAAGTCCAATTATGCGATGCTGGTTGGTTGGATTATCTAGTGGTTTAATTAGAGCACTGTTCATCTTGCTTACTTCCAAGCATAACTTTGCTTGCTACCTGGAACAGACTGATCTGGGGAAACAGCTGAAACAATGGGCTGTTCCCCTTAATGAGCTGCTGACGGCCATGTTTGCCCACTCTGCCTTGTAGTTTTAGGGTATAAAATGAGAATGCAAACGGGACCTAGGACCAAGGCCTTTCAGGAGCTATCCTGGCTTTAGTCAACCCATGACAACTCTCTTCCACTGGTGCCAGAGTGCTTATTCTAGAAAGACTTCCACAACACCTCTGTCCCATAGGTATGAACAATGTGCTCAACCTATTTCAAAGAAGGACTTGGCTAGACTAGCATCAATGTAATCAGGAAGCATCAACTATGAATCCCACTCTGAGATTTTGATTTGTAGCTAGAAAAAAAGTAAACATTGAACTGAATAATGTACTGTCATTTGTCAAGCAAGCCAACATACCAATTCTTCATTCTCTTTCTTAATGAAACTCCTAAGTCCTCTTGCTGTGAGGCAAAGACTGGGTCATACTTAAGTAGAGTTCAGACAATCCTGACGATCACCACTTCCTCCGTCGTGATACCATCCTGTCATTCAAAAGCAGCAGAGCAGTTCCCGGGAACTCTCAGGCTGGCTGTGGTCAGCATCAAATGAGAAGCATTATTACACTTCCTGAGCAAGTGCCAACACACCTTGTGGTTTGAAGGGGCTTGGAAACTGGAAAAATTCTTAAGCAAAAACTTGTGTTTGCACTGCAGTTATGGCCTCAAGAAACAGACATTTGCGTGAGTTCTCTTATTTCTCCTTCTGTTGAGCTATCTATGCTCTGGTCTGGTAGAATCTGGCATTCAAATAGGAAAATCACAGGTTAGACCTGGGAACATCTTCATCCTGGCTCTTCAGAGCACTGAGAGGTTGGAGGCAGCACATATCTTTCCTTAGGACGCCTAGAAAGTTTGCATGCTACCTAGAATTTTATTTCTGTGCCAACATGGGTTCCTAAATGAAACTGTTACAGATAACTGTTAAGTTCAAATGGTCAGGGTTGGAGTAAGAAACAGTACAGAAACATGTCATAGCCTGTACCTGGGTTCCATCCACATTAACATCTCCCCAAATCACAATGCAGCACAAAGCGAACTGAACTGGGTGAGAGCATTTCTCCCCAGCTTCCACCTCCCCCATCCTCATCATGGATTCTTGGTGCATTTGTCCTGGGAGGGTTAAGTGTATATAGTGACCCAAGGACAACCCTGAGTGTCATTCCTCAGATGTCATCTTTTTATTGTGAGCCAGGACTTCTCACTGTCCTGGAACTTGTGAAATACACTAGGCTTGCTGTGCAGAAAACCCCAAGGATCTGCTTGTCTCTACTTCACCAGAGCTGGACAGCTTCTCTCACATGGCGTCTGGGCATTGAATTCAGGAGTTGGAGATGGAAGGAAGGCATTTTACCGAATGAATTATCTCCCAAGACTACAGTGACTCTATTTTTCATTTAAATGAGATGAATATTGCATTAAATATGAATATGATGAGACAGGGGCTGGAGAGATGGCTCAGTGGTTAAGAGCACTGACTGCTTTTCCAGAGGTCTTGAGTTCAATTCCCACAACCACATGGTGGCTCACAACCATCTGTAATGGGATCTGATGCCCTCTTCTGGTGTGTCTGAAGACGGCTACAGTGTACTCATAAATAAAATAAATAAATAAATCTTAGAAGAAGTAGAAGGAGGAGGAGGAGGAGGAGGAGGGAAGGAAACATGAGAAGGTTATAATGAATATAAAGAAATTTATTTTTCTTAACCTTTCACTTTCAAAGTGCCTAGAAAAGAAAAACGATGTATGATTCATAGCTATAAGTGTGAGAGTCCAGGTTAGATGGGTATGTCATTCCCCGTGAGTTTACAGGTCACAATTTTATATCATGCTCATCCAGTGGTAAATACTTGACCAGGTATCTTCCTGTTAAGAAATAAAAAGAAAGGCTTCACAGAGATAAAGAGAACCTGTGGGCTGTTTTCCCAGTGTGGCTGGGCTGTTGTCTGTGTCCCTTCCGACAGCCTTCTTAGACCATGAAAGCCACTCTTCCCACTTTGTACCTTCCCGTGAGACTGAGTGGCAGTTTATAAAAACAATGGAGCAGGGCAGAGGTACTAGTGGCCTCGCTGGGGGAGGTTGTGGAGCCTGTGGGCTGTGGGACCCAGCTGGAAGCTGTGGGTCATTGAGGGCAGGGGTGTGCCCTGTTTCTGGTCCTGTCATCTCCTCTCATCAGTGCCTTGTAAAGCAAAGGCAGAGATCCACTTCCTCTGGCAATACTCTGCCACTGCAGTGCATCCACCCGGCCCATTCTCTTTGGAGTTCTTCTCAGAGGCAAGGGTCCAGGTTATAAGGAAACCTGGGTCCCACAAATTATCCATACATAGGTTCCTGGCAAGAACTCCAGTTAAGAACCCAGTCTTCCCTATCACTAGACACATGAGAGTGTGAACTGCTTAATAATAATGAATTTATTGAGAACACACACACACACACACACTCTTATTCCAGTAATACTTTGATTTCTACTAGTATAAAGTAAAACCTTTCAGATATTGTCATGTTAGAGGTCACACATACCAGTAACATCATGTAAAACAGATGAAACACAGCGTCCTAGCAGAGCACACAGAGTTTGCACACCTTCATTACTGTACAGCCATGGCTAGGCACAGTCAGTACCAGATTTGTATGTCCCTCTACGGCTCAAGTGTTTGAACAGTTTATCCCCAGATGGCGGTGCTATTTCAAGGAAGTGGATTGGGGGAGGGGGGGTGGGGGGGTGGACTTCAAGGTGTATTGGCTGGTCCTGCTTCTGGTTCTATCTTTGCTTCCTTGATCTGTCCTATGTGAGCAAGCAGCTTCAAGCTCCTGTTGCCATGCATGTGGTCCTCTCCATGATGAACTGCATTGTGTTTTATAAAAAGATAAGAAGGAAGGGATATGTCTGGTGGAGTTGAGGTGTGGTGTGGGGGAGGGGTGCATCTGTGGGCCCACGCTGAGGAGTCCCTTCCCACTGAGGTACCAGCGCAGCCACACAACGGCATTGTATAGAATAGAGTTTATTCAGGGCATGGGGAAGGGAGTTGAGAGAGGGGGGGGAGGAAGGGAGGGAGGGAGGGAGGGAGAGAGAAGAGCAGTAGAGGCATGCCATGAGCACATGAAGAGAAGAGGAAGGGAAATGGGGGAGGGGGGAAGAGGAGAAGGGAGCACATTCACACAATGGAATACTACTCAGCTAGTAAAAACAATGACTTCATGAAATTCGCAGGCAAATGGATGGATCTTGAAAATATCCTGAGCGAGGTAACACAGTCACAAAAGAATGAACATGGTATGTTCTCACTGTTAAGTGGTTATTAGCCCAAAAGTTTGAAATACCCAAATCACTTCACAGCAACAGTAGGGCTGAGCATGAGGTCCCAGATGGAGGACTTGGAGAAAGGACTGAAGGAGCTGAGGGAGTTTGCATCCCCATGGAGACAGCAACAGTGGCAACTGGACTGACCCCTCGATACTCCTGGAGACTGAATCACCAACCAAAGAATACACATGGAGGGACCCATGGTGCTGGCCACATGTGTGGCAGAGGAGGGTCTTGTTAGCCATCAGGGGAAGAGAGGCCCTTGGGCCTGAGAGTGTTAGATCCCCCAGTAGAGGAGAATGTCAAGGAGGGAAGCCGAGTGTGGGTGGCTGGGTGGGCGGGAGAATACCCCCATAGTGGCAGAGGAAGGGGGGAGGAAATGGGGAGGTTCCGGAAAGGGGGAAAACATTTGAAATGTAAATAAAGTAGGAAAAAAAAAAGAGCAAGAGAGAGAGGAGGGAGCAAGCAGCCCCTTTTATAGTGAGTCAGGCACACCTGGTTGTTGCCAGGTAACTGTGGGGCAGAGCCTAGACAAAATGCCAACCAACATAAGGCAAAGTAAACCCTTCTTTAGGTTGCATCTTTTCAGGTTACCACAGTGTGAAGGTAACCACTTCAGTTTGTGTGTACCTCAGAGTTTATGTACTAAATACCTCAAAGGAAGGCAGCTTCTAGATGTAGGCATGGCTGATGCATACCACTGCAGGACAGGTGAGCAGTGATTGGAGTATGTGGCCCTCTAAGCAGAGGGCCTGCTGAGGCCAGGAACAAGGGAGAAATGCGTACCAATTGCCTAAGTTTGTAAGGAGGTTGGGGGTATGCATACAGAGAGTCAGAAGAACAGTCCCCATGAGCCTCTGAGCAGCTGGAATGCCAGCACTACCACAGCCTGGCCCAGTCCCCTCGGCCAGGTTGTCCAGAGCTAGCTCTTTTTAGACATAAAGGAACAAACTTAAAAATTATCCTAATCTACTCCACTGATCTCCCCTGACCCCAGGCAATTAACACAAACTGAGACATTTTTCATATTGACAGAGTAGTAGTTGCTAATCTTACAAGGGATCTGAATTAATTTCCCAGCACCCACATGGTAGTTCCTAACTTCCCTCCTGTTCTAGGGGTTCTGATGTCCACTTCTGGCCTCTATAGGTACTGTACCCAAATGGTGCATAACCACACATTCTCACACATAAAGTAAAAATAGGTAAATAAAACTTTAAAAAATAAATGCAAGTATCCTTCAACTCAGAAATTATGCTTCTATTCCCCTTTATATTTTTGTTGTTGTTGTTGCTGGTGGGGTGTTTTTGTTTTGTTTGTTTTTGTTTTTAAGATAATGTCTCCCAGCGTAGCCTAGGGTGGCTTTGAACTCACAGTAGTCCTTCTGCCTCAGCTTTTTGAGGACAAGAAGACAGGTCTAGACCATCACATTTAGCTTCTATCTAATTTGTAAAAAACATCTTAGCCTTTATTCAGGAAACAATCGATGAAAGCAAAATATTGATTATTAAACTTATGCTCACAATACCTATTTCAGAGACATGCTGTAACGCAAACAAATATGTAACACAGAACCCTGGCCTTTGCTATACAAACTACAGAAACTATTCTCCCATTGATTTCCATTCAAAGGAAATATTTCTCAGTCAGGCAGTAGCCCATTCTTGTAATCCCAGCATGCAGGAAGTTGAAGCAAGAGCACTGCCGTGAGTTGTGAGTTTAAGATTAGCCTAGCTTGTACAATGAGACTCTACCAAGAAAGAGAGAGGTGGCCAGGAGAAAGTTCTTTCTGGAGTTCAAGTTCACACCAAGAAATTTCAGAGAGCTGCTGCCAGTGCATCAGAAAGGTAGACAGAACAATTGAGAAGCACCGGGAGACAAATAACTGGAGATAACCGAGGGCAGGTGCCTCAGCTGAGTGCAAGTCATAATAAACAGAAATCATAAAGTTGCATCGTGGGTATAAAAGGCTTCTTTCTTAGGATTTGATCCTCAAAGCCAAACTATCCTAGACTCAAAATGTGTCCGTATAAGCTGCCATCTTGACACTGGGGTGTACACTAGTCTCCTCTCATCACAGCTTTCAACAGTTAGTGGAGAAGAAAATGCCCACAAACTCAGAAGCCAGGCTCCTAGAACTGAGGACACGAATATTTGTGCTCTGCCCACTTTCATAGATTGGGAAGGCAGAAATGTCAGGCTCACATGTGGGCAGAATGTTTCCTTCCTGAGGTTTTGAGGAAGATCCAACCCACACCCCTCTCCTTGCTTCACGGGGCACAGGCAGCCCCTGACCTTCCTAGGCTTATAGAAAGCCTACCTCAAAATGCAAATTGATCTCTTTTTCCATATATATATATATATATATATATATATATATATATATATATGCACCTAGAGTGATTTAACTTATAAGTGAGGCATCATGGGGCATTAAGAACAGTAATAGGGTTGAGGAGATGGGTGACTCAGTCAAGTGTCTACCAAGCAAAGAAAAGAATCTGAGTTTGATTTTTAGAACTCACATAAAAAAGCCAGGCCTGCGATGGTGCACACTTGTAATCCTGGAGTTGGAGATGTGAAGACAGGGGGATCTCGGGGGCAGACATAGTGAGAAACAGCTTGAAGCAGCAGACTTGGTAATGTCACCTTAAACCTCACCCAAAATAAAGCCACCTTTTTTTCTCACACAGGGTTCACCCTTGGGAAGATTCTAGATTGAATGTCAGGATGCAATGACAGAATATTTAACAGAGTTAAAGCATCTTGTGCGTTTGTGGGGGAAAGAAGACGGGCAGGAGTACTTTGAGAGTGGAAGAAGTTTCTAGAGTGTGGGTCTTCCTACCTCAGTAACCTAATCACAGGCACACCCAGAGGCTAACCTAGTCTAAATACTTCCTCACATCAGCTTGCTGGAGGCCCGTCTCCTTGATATTGTAGACCCTGTCCGGTTGACAGAATGAGCCATCACACTCACTATAGGAAGCTCTCCTCAGCTGTGGAGGAGGCCCGTCTCCTTGAGATTGTAGACCCTGTCGGGTTGACAGAATGAGCCATCACACTCACTATAGGAAGCTCTCCTCAGCTGTGGAGGAGACCCGTCTCCTTGAGATTGTAGACCCAACGACAACTCCCAGCATTCCAGAAAGTTACCTGGCCTCTGGGCAGGGGGGGCTTATAGGTTAGTTTTGGACATCACATTCCCCCTGCAGTTGTGTCTTGGGTCAAATCCTTGACCCTATGATGGGTACCTGTTGGTTTTTGGATTTTAGAACCATCAGCTTAATGTCACCCAGATAGGGATTGTTATTTATTGTATCAATAATATAAGAGCCAAGTGTAGTCAATAGGAGCAGGAAGGCCAAAGGTCCTATGATGACTGATGTCAGTTGTTATCTAGAAGGAGCCTGGAAATGAAGGCACACCAGTCATTTATTTTATCTCAGATCTCCCTTTTTGCGATAATTTGAGTACAGCCAGATTATAATTCTGAATGATTTTTATAGAAACACTTTTTTCTTAAAGCCATATAACATCTCTTTGTTCTGCATAAAGCGGACCAAGCACCCCATCATATTGTACAACTATAGTGAATCTATCAGTTGATAAATTTGGGCCCAATTTCCTGGCATGCCAATGGGCGTATAGGTAGCCATTTTGTCCCCTATGCCAGGAAGTTTTCTGTTGACTTAGCATTTTAGCCTAGTCTCTCTCTCTCTCTCTCTCTCTCTCTCTCTCTCTCTCTCTCTCTCT
>JADRCH010000360.1:651794-714294 GCA_019843965.1 Rhynchomys soricoides
ACCTGAAGTCTGTTCATGAGACTATCCCTTGAATGAGAAAAGGCAGGCATTCGATGCTAAGAGAGTTACTAAGACTAAACTTTAGAAATGTAAGAAGAAATGAATGTTTAGAAAAGTTAATCAGGCCATGATATCTTCTGTTTAATCTGCTTTTCTTCCTCTATTTTTATGGCTTGAACCTAGATCCTTGAGAATTTTGGGCAAGCACCTAGCACTTTTCACTTTTTGTTTCAAAGACTGAATCTTCCTAAATTGCCCAGACTGACCTTGAAGCCTCTGTATCATTCAGATGAACTTCAAACTTGCAATCCTCTAGTATCAGCCTCCAAACTGCTGGAGAGGTTTGCCCAGCTGAGCCTGACACCATTCCTCCAATATAATCTGTATTAGTTTGGATGTCTGAATTCACATTTGTTTGTTTAAAAAGCAATCACTTTACATAATTACTTTATACTACAAACCTAGCTGATATTTTACAAGAAATGTTTATGTGACAAGATACAAGTTTTAATTAACTATGGCTGGTCGACTTCACCTGACAATTTTCTTGTTTGTTTGTCTATTTGTTTTGACTTTTTGAAATAGTGTCTCACTATATTGCTCTGACTTTCCTGGAAGTCACTATGTAGACCAAACTGCCTCGAATTCACAGAAATCCACCTGTCTCTGCCTCCTAAGGGCTAGCATTAAAGGCATGTACTATCATGCCTGGCCCCAGCCAGAGAGAGAGAGATTGAAATTCTCAATCTTTAGTCTATTGAGTGTCCAATAGAGACAAGCAAGGGCCAGGCTGGGATATCAGATGAGGGTGTGGGAAATTGTGACAGGTAAAATGAAAATCTAGCCCTATCCTGGAGAAGGGGACTGGGCAGGTCCATCACATGTAGAATCAATTTATTACGGCTTGACCCCATAAGATAAGCTAGAGGTGTAGGAAGGGAGGGCCTTAGACGGAAGGTAATCTGCTCTATTTTATTGATTTTATTTACTTTGGGTTTTGAAACAGTCTCATTTCTTAGCCTAGGCTAGCCTGAAAATTATGCTACTCCTCTTGCTTCAGGCTCCCAGTGCTGGGATTCCATGTGTGTTAGATCATAGACTCAAGACACAGGGACATTCCACATTTCCTACCTTCCCACATTCCTTTTGCAGCCTATCCCCAGTTCTTAGCTTGCTGCCTGATGGGATTGGTTCTTAACAAAGCTTTCTCTAGCTGCTTCTCTAGTCTCTCTTCTGTTCTGCTCACTGGCCAGCCTCTTTCCCTTCATTGGTCACAGTTCTCAATAGAGGAATGAAGGTTTTTGGTTGCAAAAATACAACCATGGGTACCTCTAGCAAATGTTATGTTACTGTAAGGAAACTGCTTGCCATGAAGACAGTAAGCAAGCGAAGAACTGGAGCTGGGACTCCATTTGTAGTGATTCTACACTGGCACCGTGTAACAGCAGGCTTGGTGTGGCGTACCTACCATCCCAGCACTCCAGAGGAGGAGGCAGGAGCACCAGAAGTCAGCCTCAGTTACACAGTGAGTTCAAGGCCATCCTGAGATATGTGAGACTGTCTCAAAAGAAGAAAGAAAGAGACACATTAGGAGGCCCAGCTGTGTAAATGAGTTGAGTGTCATCCATGGGTATCCATTGGGTAGAAAACAGGGCCTGGGTGTCCTCTTAGAGCAACAGAAAGCTGCGCTGGCCTGAATGGTGGCACATAGCTGAGGCAGGAGGAAACTGAATTTCTGGCTGACTGGAGCTATTGTGAGTTCTAGGCCAGCCCCAGGCTATGAGTGAGACCTTGAGTCTGGGAATTAAAACAACAGAAGCTGAAACAATGGCTTCTCATTAGTATCCATTTGTCACAAGTTCAGAAGAGCTTGCTCTGTCTGTTAGGGACAGGGCTCTGCAGACTGATGCACTTTCTCCCCTACTCTGTCTCCTACAGAGGCTGTATCCAACAGTGGAATCATATCTGGAAATCAGCTACTAGAAAGAGAAAGTGAGTGATGATCAACCAAATATTGTTTACATTCAAAGTCCTTGGCTTATCTTATCAGTGTAACTAATGATTCCAGTTCTGTGATTTTCCTAGAGTTTGTAAAGGGAATACTGTTTCTTCCTTCTGTTTTTGTTGTAACTAGAAACACATGTTTCTTTTCCTATGAGTCACCCCTGGATTAAGACCAAGAGTAAACCTCCCTTTACTAACCCCGCCATACAAGGCACAGAATGTTCTCTCCACCACGAGCCTTTTCCAATTCTCTCCGCTCTCTGGAAAACAATCAGCCATTGAAGCCAAGTTAGCTTTTTCAGATTTTCATGGAAAAACTGACAAAATAAAAAGAAAAATATCTGGGTGTAGAGGCAGTTACTTCTAACCTTAAGTCTGGGTATATTAAGGCAAGAAGATCAGAAGTGCAAGGTCATCCTTGGCTACAAAGCCTACTCGATCCCAGCCTGGCCTACATGGGACCTTGTCTTAAAGCCAACAAAATCTAAAGAGAATTTCTTGAACCAACTCCAGCATTCTGCCCTCCACACTTACATTACACACACAGTCCACGTGTTACTTTATCACCCCAGCTGAGTATAAAGCCAAAGTTAAACTAATGGAAGCATTTATGTGATTTTGCCCTCAGTAGTTCAATATGCATCCCCAAAATATAAGAATTCTAAATACAGATAAGCACACATCATTATCAAAGCCAACACATTTGTTAAAATTTTCTTTATATCATGAAATATCTAGTCAGTGTGGTTGATTTTAACCAACGATTCCATATACTTCTAGGTCACCTCAGGAACTAAATGCCGTCTTTATCCATTCCAGGCAAAGATTTTAAGAATGGCTGGATACTATAATTCTTGCATTTAGGAGGTGGAGGCAGGAAGGTCAGGAGGTCAAAGTCAACCTTGGCTACATAGTCAGTTTCAGGCCAGCTTAGGCTATGCTCTATCATATTTCAAAAAAGAGGCTTTTTTTTATAGGCAGGGGGCGGGTCAGTAAGATGGCTGGATGGGTAAATGCATCTACTGCCAAGGCTGGCAACCTGAATTTCATCCTCAGAAACCACCTGGTAGGAAAAGAGAACCAACTCCCACAAGTTGTCCTCTGACAACCGACACGTGTACACACACACACACACAAATACAGTTTTATTTTTTGTTATTATTTTATATGTGTGGGCATATGGTCCCTCTATATGTATGTATGTGTATGTATGCAACCATGTATGTTGTTGTTATCTATGGAGGTTAAAAGAGGGTCTTGGATCCCATGAAACTGGAGTTACAGACAGTAATGAGCTACCTTGTGGGTGCTGGGAATTGAACCCAGGTCCTCTGCAAGAGCAGTCAGTGCTCCTAATCCCTGGTCTAACTCTCTAGTCACTTACTTACTTACTTACTTACTTACTTACTTACTTACTTACTTACTTACTGTGTTTAGGTGTTTTGTCTGCTTTATACCTATGCACCTCTTGCATGACTGATACTCTTGAAGGTCAGAAAAGGGCTTCAGATCTCCTAGGACTGGAATTATAGACGGCTGTGAGCTCCCATACAGATGCTGGGAATGAAACCTTGATCCTCTGGAAGATCAACCAGTGAGCCATCACTCCAACCCCAAAAATATATTTTTTAGTTTAAAAAATATATATTTTAATTTTATCCATTAAAAAGAGAAGAATGAAATGTGCACTTTGGAGGTCCTTTCTTTTTTACAAAGGACCTAGACAGCCTCACCTTCTGGTGGTCAGCTCTAACCCAGCCATTTCCTCCAAGAGGCCTCTTGAGTACCTGGTGTGTTTTTCTGGTTTGATCTTGTTTAAAATAAAACACAATTGCTCTCTTGTCTTCTGTAAACAGGAAATGTGTTGTGCTTATTTACCAAATCACACTTAGTATTTTGGTTCCTTTCTTTATGAAATAAAAAGGTAAATATGCCTCTTCCTCTTGAGGTTATTGGCAAGTGAAAAGCATTATGAAGCTTGGTCATACAGTTTCGCTGGAGTGCTGTGTGTCTCATAAACAAACTCTAAATAAATTGTGCCATCTATGCCTGATAGAAAGTGCATTCATCAAATTGTCAGCTCAACTGAGAATAGCCCTTGTAAACTTGACACAAATCATATCTCATGTCCAAATGAAAACAATAACCAGGCCATCAATATACCTAACATGATATACCTATCCCTTGTATAAATCGCAGACCCATTGTAAATTTAGAATAGGTAAATGTCCCTTGGAAAACAACCCCTTAGTAACAAAATAAAGCATAAACACCCATAATCCTCATTTCCGTAACTAGTCATATGATCCTAGATGGTATTTATCTTCCTCTACAACCCATTCTGTATTTCCTCCTCTCTCTGCAAGCACCTCAGCAGATTTTGGCTCTTTTCCTGGAGGAGTGACCCATACCTTCATCCCGGGTGGATCTCTGCCCTTTGTCATCCTGCTTGAATGAGGCCGTTGGAGTTTCCCATTGACATTAATCACAGGACATGGTAGTACTAAGAGACGCCCTAAAAGATACCCTGCACTCCAGAAAAATCCTTCATACCTCCATTGTGGAGAGGCAATCCAATTTCCCCATGGTGATCTGGATCTCTCACCCCTCCTCACACTGTTATTCCTTTCTTAGCCTGTTGGTTTAAGGGCATTAGAAGCCCAAAATGACCAGGGGGAAGTCCAAGCTTCCGGTTCAATAGAACATTTGTTGTGGCTTCTGGCAGGAGCCACCTCTGGAACCAAAACTTCTAGGCTAGCAGAACTTAAGGTTGTGGAAACAGGAAGCAAAAACTTTCCTAATGGGTCACTATAGGAGCGATAGTAAGTGGAATTATTCCCTTTTCCACCCCTTGATTGCTGGACCCATGGATCCTGGCTATGGGAGAAATTGTACCACAGATCAGACACTGACTCAAAGCATGTACCGCCTTCTGTAGAACCTTGCCCAGCCCTCCATGCTACTGCCACCTAATTGGCGCTGTAACTGTGTCTTCAAAAGGCCATTTCATCTTTCTGTCAGACCATCTGCTTCAGGATGATAGGGAACGTGGTAAGACCAGTGGATTTGATGATCATGGGCCCAATGTTACTCTTATCTGGCTGTGAAATGAGTTCCTTGTTCAGAAGCAATACTGTGTGGAATACCATGATGATGGGTAAGGCATTCTGTAAGTCCACAAATGACGGTTTTGGCAGAAGCATTACATGTAGGAAAGGCAAATCCATAACCAGAATAAGGATCTACTCCAGTAAGAAAAAAAAATGTCTTTTCCATGGAGGAAGTGGTCCAATGTAGTCAACCTGCCACCATGTTGCTGGCTGGTCACCTCAAGGAATGGTGACATATGTGGGGCTCAGTGTCAGTCTCTGCTCTTGGCAGATCTGGCATTCAGCATCAGCTGTAGCCAGGTCAGCCTTGGTGAGTGGAAGTCCATATTGTTGATCCCAAGCATAGCCCCCATCTCTGCCATCATGTCCACTTTGTTCAATGGTGAGCAATGACAGGGATGGCTGAGGAAAGAGGCTGACTGTCCACAGAAATGGTCATCTTACCCAGTTGATTATTGAACTCCTCCTCAGCTGAGGTCACCTTTGAGTGAGTATTTATATGAGACACAGATATCTTCACATCCTTTGCCCACTCAGAGAGCTCTATCTACATACTTCTTCCAAGATGTCTTTTTCACCAATTTTCCAATCATGTTCTTTCCAAGTCCCTGACCATCCAGCCAATCTATTGACTATAGCCCATGTGTCAATGAACAGTTGGAAATCTGGCCATTTCTTCTTCCGAACAAACTGTAATACCATGTGTACCACCTGAAATTCTGCCTACTATGAAAGGCTTCCCTTTACCAGTATCTTTCAAGGTTGTCCCAGAAAGAGTTGTGATCCTGTAGCTGCCCACTTCTGAGTTGTGCCTGTATAATGTGTAAAACCATCAGTAAACCACATGGTGGTCTTATCTTCCTCAGTCAACAAATCATAGGGAAAACCCATGAGGCTATAGGCACATGCTTGGCATCAGATGGCATTGTAACAGTAGAAAACACAGGCATTTAGGCAACTTCTTCATGTAACTTGCTTGTGCCTTCAGGACCTGCTTGGGCCCAATCACATATATATCACTTCCATTCAATAATAGACTGCTGCCATGCACATCCTATTTTATGACTTCAAGGGTCTGATAACACCCAGATCATGATGGGCAGTTCAGGTCACATGGTAACATGTTGTCCTATTTTCAAACATTCAGTTTCCACTAAGGCTCAATAACAGGCCAAGAGCTGTTTTTCAAAGGGAGAATAGTTGTCTGCAGATGATGGTAGAACCTTGCTCCAAAATCCCAAAGTTTTCTTCTGTGATTTTCCTATAAGGCCTGCCAAAGGCTGCAAACAGAATCTTTATCTGCCACTGACACCTCAAGTACCACAGGATCTGCTGGGTCATATGGTCTAAGTAGTCCAAGTTGTCCAAATGCACAGCAGCCTGGACCTGTTGTTTCAGGTCCCACACAAAGCTAGCAGCTTTCCTAGTCACAGTGTCACTGAGTAACACAACCAAATGAGGAATGTGCTATCTCCAGATTCCAAATAGACCCACTAAACATTGTGCTTCTTTCTTGGTGGTGGGAAGGGCCAAGTGTAATAACTTATCTTCATCTTAGAAGGAATATCTCTGCATGCCCCATATCAGTGGACTCCTAAGAATTTCACTGAGGTAGACAGTCCTTGAATTTTGGTTGGATTTATTTCCTATCCTCTGAAATGCATATGTGTTATCAATGAGTCTAAAGTGATTGCTACTTCCTGCTCATTTGGTCCAATCAGCATAATAACATCAATATAGTGCACCAATGTGATATTTTGTGGAAGAGACAGATAATCAAGATTCCTTCTAACTAAATTATGACACAGGGCAGGAGAGCTAATATATCCTTGAGGCAAAATTGTAAAGGTATACTGCTGGTCTTGGCAACTGAAAACAAATTGCTTCTGGTGGTTCTTATGGACAGGTACTAAGAAAAAGGCTTTTGCTAGCTCAATAGCTGCATATGATGTATCAGGAGATGTGTTAACTGATACTCAAGTAAGGAAACTATATCTGTTACAGCAGCTGCAATCGAAGTTACTAACTGATTTAGTTTTCGATAGTCAATTGTCATTCTCCATGGTACGTCTTCTGCACTGGCCAGATAGGAGAGTTAAAGGGAGATGTGGTGGGAACCACCACCCCTGCATCTTTAAAATCCTTGATGGTGGCACTGATTTATGTAATTCCTCCAGGAATACCGTACTGTTTCTGAATCACTATTTTCGTTGGCAGAGGCAACTCTATCGGCTTCCATTTGACCTTTCCAACCGTAATAGTCCTCACTCCACAGAACCAATGTGAGAATTCTGCCAACTTCTAAGTATATCTATCCCAATTATACATTCTGGAACTGGGGAAGTAATCCCAGGATGAGTTCAGGGGCCTACTAGACCTACTGTGAGTTGGATATCAGCCAAAACTCCATTAATCACCTGGCCTCCATAAGCCCCTACTTTAACTGGAGGGCCACAATGTTTCTTGGGATCTCACAGAATCATCATCAGTCAGAACCAGTATCCAATAGACCCCAGAAAGTCTGATTATTTCCTTTCCCCCAGTGTGCACTTACCCTTGTAAAAAGCCATGGACCCCTTTAGGGGAAAACTGGAGAAAGGCTAACAGCAAAACTTTTAGGTTTCTTATCAAAGTCCTTTCTCAAGAGAACCTGGCTACCCTCTCATTCAAGGGATTCTGGGTCTGCAAACTGGCTCAAGTCTGGAAATTGATTCACTGACTGAGACTGCCTTTTACCATGATCCAGTGTACCATTTCTTTGTTTGAGAATTTTTCTGCTTATACAGTAGGTTTCTTATCTATTTCATGCCTGGAAACACCATAATTGACCTGTAGGCTTAGATTTCTTAAAAACCTACTTTTAATAAGGGTTCTCAAATGCTTCAATCCCCTTCTAGCCTACTGTCCAAAGGTAGAGGAGAAAGATGGTAAACAGGACAAGGGGATGTGGAACTATTTTGTAGTTCTTTGGGGCAATTCCAATCTCTGTCAGGATACCAGTAATTGAGTTCAGTAGTCTCAGGATAGCAAACAAGAATCCGCAGTGGTGGTATGATCTAGCAAAATCTGCCAGGCCTCCACCGAACAAGCACAAGTCAGTGGTAGCAACCAAGACCAGCCTAGATGCCAGAAGTCCTCTGCCACGCCTCCCTCAATGAAGTGAAGATCGGTGAAGATGAAGACTCGAGACCAACAAAGCCTTGCAAAGCTAGCCTTCACTGTCCGTTGAGTCCTATTTATACCCTCTCTAAACATCACCCTCAGCAAAACCCCTTGTGAGTCTGTCTTAGCAAAATAGCATGTGAGTCTGCATCACATGACATATCCAGAAACTTCTACTTCAATTGATTAGCCAATACCAGATGTCCATACAAGCCATACCGTAATATATATGGTATAAAAGCCTTACCTGTGCCGACCGTTATGGGTTAGGTCATTATGAATGCTGTTTTGTCTACATTGGCCATTATAATAACTACCTTATATAATAATCACCTCCCTCTGGTGATTCAATGCTGCCACCTGGCCCCTGCTACTTTGGGGTCCAATTAAACCCATTGCATTTAATTCATCCAATTGAGCAGCAGCATCTCCAACCCTAAGGTCTGGCACAAGGAAAAGCGCAACAACAAAACTCTTCAAATGAGCTGGTGCCCCTCTCATCAGTTTGTGTCTTATAGGATTCCTGAAGGACATGTCTTCTGGGACTTCTTGCCCTTTTTACCTGAGGAAATTAATTCTTCCATTGTGGAGGATTAGGTTTTACACAACATATCCACTCTAGCATTGCAATTTCCCTGAACCTTAAAAATTCCTTCAACAACACTAAGCCAAGGAATACCAGACATCTCCAAGTCCTTTCAGTAGGTCATCTTTTGAAAAACGCTTCAGCCAACTGCCTGTTTCAGTGACACTTTTTTTTTTAACTGTGCAAGTTTCCATATTAAACCTAGAATCTCCACTCAGAGGGCTCATATCAATAAATTCAGGCTGCTCTGGTCTTATGTTCCTTTCACCATTATCCCACAGCCTTAAAATCTATTTGCACACATGTCCTCCAGACTTCTGCTTGAATGAATTAGCAAACTCATTAAGCTCCTTGGTAGTGTCAGCACCTGTCCTAATGGACTACACTTTCTACCTCCCCTCTAGGGAGGTCTTTTGTCTTGAGTCTGGTTAAGGTCTAGAGGCAACTATTGGTGACCTTGAGGAACATCAGTGTTGTCTTGCCTGGCATTTCCTTCAGAGAAAGTCACTACTGGTTTATCAAGTAATGAAGAATTAATTTTCTCAGGTGAAAAGGGCAATATTTCAAGGGGTGAGGTTGAGGGTACTACTTCCTCAGGTGAGGTAAACTGTTGAGAATCTGAGTGTTCAAAGTTCTCAACTTCAATAGGGTCCTCCCACACATCCCCATCTTAAGTTATAGAATCCCATTCTTTGCCAATTAATGCCCTCACCTTAACTGCCTATCGGCATTCTTTGCCAATTAATGCCCTCACCTTAACTGCCTATCGCCCTCTGAGGGCGAGACCTGAATTTTCACTGTAATTCAGCCAACCTTATAATAGGAGGGCTTCAGTTTGATTTTCTGCAACTTAACCTCCATGGCTGCTGGAGAGAAGATTCTCTTCAAGGGCACACTTAGAAACCTTTACAGTGTTTTCATCTGGAGCCAATCAATTTTATTATGCAACTTATTCCATTCCTTTATCAATTTATCCAGAGATGCTAAGAGCAATGAGCCAGCAAAATCATTTTCCTAATTTGCTCCCAAACTGTACAAGTTTTCATATACCAGGTCGCCTAATCCATTGCCAATCACAATTGATGGATCAAGATAATCAAAGGCATTTACTTTTTTAAGTTTGAAACATAGTTTCCACCACGGGCCTTCAGTAGGAGAGAGAGTATCTGGAGAGGTTTCAGTAGTTGAAGGTGTTGGTGAATTAGAAGGTGCTGGCAAATTATCAAGCCAATTCCAGATATTTAAAAGATTCATCCTTATACCTCTACTCCTGGAGAACAACTCCAGGTAACAACTTCTGTATTAGTCAGGGTTTCTAGAGTCACAGAGCTTATGGAATGTCTCTCTACATTGTTGGGGTTCAGGAATTGCCTCAAACCACATGAACACCAATCTCAGTCAGACAAGGATGGTTTGAATGCACACCCTAATACTGATCACTCAGACCACAAAAAGAAAGAACCTAATTGTGGCATTTGTCTGTCTTCAGGACAGGCTTCATATATATATATATATGAAAAACCAGGTTTAAAGGTTTAAAAGAGAGCAGTGAAGTGGTTCAACATTTTTTTACTAACTAAATAAAGTATTATCAGCTGTCCTTTGAGCCTATTGATCCTAGGAGAAGAAAGAGGGGAGGTGTACAGGTAGTGAACCAGGGTGGGGAATTCCATTACATTGAGATAACAGAGGACAAGTAAGCCAGCCATGATTTTGGCTCATTCATAGCATTCTTCAGTGTCAGCTATGGATAATTACTTCTGGGAAAGTGGAGTGTGAGAACCTGAACTCAATTTCACCTTAGAGCAAAATGAAGACCAACTGGCTACAGTTATATTAAAAGGAGCAGACCTCAACATATATTAAGGGAAATTATTGGAATGACTTAAGTCTACAGTTCAACTAACCCAACAAGGACAGCTGTGATGGGAAGTTTAAGACTCTAGTAGTTGCTCAGTCCCACAAGGCTGGTTGTTTTAGCTGGTCTGTATAAGCTGAAATTCTAAAGAAGTGGCTTCCAACAGATGTGCTGGCAAGTAAATGCAAGCAGATGAAGAAGAGTGAGCTTTTCTTCTTCCATTTTCCTTATATAGGCCTCCAGCAGAAGGTGTGGTTCAGATGAAAGGTGTGTGCCACTACAGGGGACCTAAGCTGTTCTTTACTTGGAACTTGCTCTGTCCCAGGCTGGCTTTCAACTTAAAGTTCTGCTCACCTCTGGAATTTTTAAGAATCACTTGTAAAACACCTCAAATAGGAGTTGAAAATATGTATACTTAGTATGTTGTAGCAAACTATAACCTCAATTTTGCATCAATATACAAAGATCTATACCAATGTAAGATTTTTGGCTACTTAATTCTCTTTGGTCTAAAAATAGATTCAACAATCTACCCTCTTTTCCTATTATTTCTATACCCCTCCCCCCTTTTTCATCCCTTCTCCTCCCTTTAGAGGATAGAGGAAAGAAAACAAGAGAAATCCCTGACTCTAACTTCCTATATTTTGTTTTCTCCCTGACCAAGATCCTGAAATAATTTATAACCAGCCCCCCTAAAATGACAACAAATATTTATCATTCATTGAAAGATCAAAAGCTGTTTATCCCACCTCTTGGGAATTGGGCATAGTTCTCTTTAAATTTCCTCCTGCAGATTTCGAAGTTGCTTTCCTTTTGGGGGACCAAAAAAACTGGGGAAATGGTTAGTCTTAAAGCTGGTTGTAACAACTGTTGTCCAGTCTCTATATGCTGTGAAAATGCAGGCTTAGATCAAGTCCTGACTGGAAGAGTCTGAAAGGCTGGACCAAGTGAGCTAGCTGCTTTGAAGTTGCTCTGGAAGCAAGTCTTTTGAGAAAACAGCACTGAGGCGGTCTGAGGTAAGATCAGACATGATGCTGGAACAAACAGTGTTTTAGCATCCCCGAGAGTGAATCTTGTCATGTCTGCTTTTCTGGTTGTTTTTCTCTGTGAACATATAAGCTCTCAGAGGTAATATACATTTTTGTATTAACATATGTATGGAATGTGCAGTGTGCACAGATCAGTTAAAAAATTATTTTCTGCTCTCTGTTTGAACAGGTAAAATACATCTGTCTTTATTTTTTTAAAGATTTATTTATTCATTCATTCATTTATTTATTTAGTATACAATATTCTACCTGCATGTGTGCATGCCTGCAGGTCAGAAGAGGGCACCAGATCTCATTATAGGTGGTCATGAGGTACCATGTGGTTGCTGGAAATTGAACTTAGAACCTCTGGAGCTGCTGCTCTTAACCTCTGAGCCATCTCTCCAGCCCATATCAATCTTTATATGTTAGTTTAGACTGTGTAACCAAACTACAATATGAATTTCTATCTATGCCAATTGAAAGAACACCAAGTGATGAGGATTTTGTAGTCAAAGATATATTAGCTATGCTTAACTGAGGTTCTGGCTGGAGACATTTTTATGTCTCAGTTAATCTCAGAGCTATTCCCATATAGAGGGATCAGCCAATTATGTTACCTGTTTGTAGGCATATATTTTTCTCAACCTACTTAAATAAGGGTTCAACCTCCCCTCCACCCACCACCCACCAGAGGTAGTGGAAAAGAAAGGTTATTAGGATACAGGGAAAGTAGACTTGTTTAGAAATAGTTCTTTCGGATGATTCCAGTCTTTGTGGTTCTCAGTCCAGTCCACTAGCAAACAACGACCATGAATCAGCAGCTGCAGTTCAGTCCACTCGTCAGATACCACACAGGAATCAGCAAAGGCGACTCAATCCAGAAGAAATCTCAAGGCTCACCAGCCCACCCAAGTCTGCAGAAGCAGCAAGAAGCCACAGGAACCTCACGAGAGTTTCCCTCTATGAAGTAACCGTGAGCAAAGCTCAGCAACATAATGTAAGGTGAATCAGTACATGCATGTTGTCAGTGAAGACAAGCAAGGTAGAGTAAGACAAACCAAGCTTGAACTCCCTCTGTCTGTAGGAAATACAGTCTTTCTAAACACCATGCATCCTTTCCTGTGTCTGCTGTAGCAAAGCATCCTTTTATCCATGTCTGCTTCAGCCAACCATCATTTGACATAACGGGCTTTCTAAGGAAACCAGAAGCTTCTATTTCACCTGTCCTGTTTTGTCCTCTTGATTTCCTTCCTTCTGTCTGAAGCTAAGATCTTCAGGGGGTCTTCCACTGTCATCTGATTTTTATCAATTTGGATGGAAAATGTAGCTTTTCTTTTTCTGTTGGGACAAATGCAAAATCTCTTCCCCAATGCAATGTACTTCCTGACCTCCATTTTGAGGTCAGGGCATCCTTAATATAAACAGGCTGAGTTAGTTCAGCAATTTCTTCCTCCAAAGTCCTGCTAGATCCACAGTTGTCTGACCTGTAGGATTGTAAGTCATATTTGTAACAGGTTTTTTGCCATAATGTCTAAAAAAATTCTTGTATTCTAATGAGTAGATATGTTGAAGCATCATCAGCTTCAGTCTGAAAAAGCATCTTGAAGATAGCCATCATCACTAATAAATGTGCACTCTCAGATTTACTATTTTTAGAATTTAAGTCAAAAGTCCACGGGAATTCTCAATGTGTATCAATAAGATGGTGTATCAACACGTAAATATCCTACTTCTCCAAACTTTATAAGATGAAATATATCATTTATTGTATGATGTTGCTCTAAGGTAACTTTATTAAACAGGATTTGTATTTTTAACTCTACTGAGAGCTTTCTAGTGGCGCTTTTAGGAATTTGGTATTTGTCACTGGGCTCAAACAAGGAAGTAGACTTAGATAAGGATATCAGAAACAGTGACTATGGTGCTTTGTTTACTACTTTACTTATTACCTTGTGTGATCTTTTTGCTTACTATTTTACTTAATTACTATCTTATGTAATCTCTTTGTTTACTACTTACACTTGACTACTTTGTCTTTGTTCTAAGATCTGACCATGTTTTTTGGATATACCTAGAATGATATAAAAGCAGGCTGGAGAGAAGTAAAGCTGCTTCAGCCTCGGTGTGGGCTGGAGTCATGTTATAATTTTGTCTGTTTTTCTTTTTCAGTCCTCACTCCCTTGCTTGAGACCCTGTTGACTGGCTGAGCTGGCTCAGTCATATCTCAGCAAATAGACCTTCATCTAGTAATTAATTGATCCTTGACCATATAAATATAATATCTACAAGGTTGGTTGCTGAACCTTGTTTATCTAGCATCAATATGGGCTACTACTCTGTAATCTCCTTAAACCTTTGTGGATTCTTTTCATCTGGAATTACCTGTTTGTATGTTGTTGTAGGTTCCAGGTCCTCTAATCACTGTTCTATACTCTCTAGCCTAGCACTCTGTCTTTTATATATCTCTTAAAAAGATATATAAAATTGTAATCATTATCAAAAAATAATTATTTCTATGCTAAGCATAGCAAAATTATATGTAATCCAGATGTACTGTGACATTACATCTTTTTTCATTTTTAACATGAAAAAATACATTTTAACTTATAACTGTTGTGATAAATATTTAATCTCAATTGGAGGTTTCACCTGAGTTTTGATCGTTCAGTTTCCAAGTACAAAACCCAAAACTTTTAAAGACTAGAGCCAGGCAGATATCTACCCTCATGTTATTATGTCTGCTTCCCTGCCAATAACCCTGAGAAAAGACTTGCCGTGTTCTGCCAGGGCTGCTCTTACTCCGATTGGTCAGCCCTTGTAACCATTTTTCAAGGTCCCTTTCCCCACGGTATCTTCTCTGTCTACCTCCTCACTCCTCTCATGGTCTCTTCCTCAGACCTCAAGCCTGGGAACTGAAGCTTTCTATGCCCAGCTATAGGCTGTCGGCATCTTTATTCAACCAGTAGTTTTAAACTAAGGAGCAAGGTTACATAGCTTCACTTGGTGTCCATGAGGATATCCTTGTCCCTAGGGGCAACCAGACCTTGGGGAGCTAGGACTTAGCATATAGTACATAGCAAATGACCAAACCTTAACAAATAACTCTCTCCTTCCTTGATGACTTTACCCTTTTATTTTTTAAGGTAAATATTTCTTCCTATAAAATTTTATACACAGTTTAGAAATCTGGGGTTTTCAGTCTCATTGTAGCTTTGGAAAAAGGTTTTTTGTTTTTGTTGTTGTTGTTGTTTTGTTTTTTGTTTTTTCCCTGCTCTGCAGTTGTAGGCTCCTTAGACCAACAAGTGTCTATGGGAGTTAACTCCACCCCTTCGGCTCAGTCTAGCCCTCAGCCTAGCTGTGGCCTGTGGCCTTAGACTGGCATGGGTTTCTTCAGTCGTCTGGGGCCCATGTGCCACCTGGGTTGGGCTGCTGCTTGACAGCCTGTGCCAAGACTTTCCTCTCACCAGGCCCCTGCACAGCTGCAGGCTTTTCCCTAAGGCGAAGGCATATTTTGGTTTCTCACTGGCTGCAGCATGAAGGCTGAGGGACCCAGTGGGTGGTGTTCAGTCCCTCTGCGTGCTAGGAAGTGCACTCAGATCCCAATCTGAGAGAGCCCATAGTGCAACCTCTGCTGGATACACCCTGCCAGCTTTGCTGCAAGGCAGCAGCTTCTCTTAATGGAGCCATGCCTCTGAAATGCATTCGGCTTCCTTTCTCCACTCTTGACTAGACAACCACCTTTTACCCAGGACTCTGTCTAATAACTGGATATGAAATTAAAAGGGTTGGGTTACATGGCACCACATATGAATGAACTATTTATTCTAGCTAGCCCATGTTAAAAACAAAACAAAACAAAACAAAAAACCAGAAACCTGGTATTTTATTTACAAGCTGTAAGCCTAGACTGGGCGGGATCTATGTATTCTCACCTATATTCAAGCTATATGCCCCTTATCACTAGCTGTTTGAGTCTCACCCAGGCTGCTTCTGCTCCATCAGCCTGTCTTCAGGGTGCGCTTCTCCTGGCCATATGCTCATGATCTATCTGACATCATGGAGGCTTCCTCCTCCCTCTGTCCTATTCGCTCTCCCCCTGGTCTCTCCTGAGACCCCTCACTCAATCCTCAAGCCCTGCCACAAAGGCCAATGTGCACTTGTCTGGATGGCAACCAGATCTTGGGGATCAGAAGTTAGCATTTTTGTTGTTGTTGTTGTTTTGGTTTTTCAAGACAGGGTTTCTCTGTATGGCCCTGGCTGTCCTGGAACTCAGTCTGTAGACCAGGCTGGCCTCGAACTCAGAAATCTGCCTGTCTCTGCCTCCTGAGTGCTGGGATTAAGGGCATGCGCCACCTTAGCATTTGTATACATAGCAACAGACCAACCCCCAACAGATGACCATGAGTTCAAGGGCTACATGGTGAGGTCCAGACTTTCCTGAGTTAAAGAGTGAAACAAACAAACAAACAAATATATTTTAACTTATAACTGTTGTGGTAAATATTTAATCTCAGTTGGAGGTTTCTACCTGATTTTTGATCATTCAATTTCCAGATAAAAGACACAAAACCTTTATATTTATAATAAGCCTTCAAGCAGTAGAGTTGGGCAGATCTCTACCCTCTATGCTACTACATCTCCTTCCCTGCCAATAATCCTGAGTCCAAGTCCAAAGCCTAATTATAATATAAATTGGGTTATCATAAACCTAATTAATAGCCACTCATTGCCCACCTCTGTGCCTGACCTAATAATGCCTTTATGACTTTCACACAGAACCTTTTGGGATGTATTAACAGGACATTGGTGTGCTAGTAAGCTTTTGTCAACTTGACACAAACTAGAGTTGTGGGAGAAGGGAACCTCCATTGATGGAGTGCCTCTACCAGATTGTCCTGAGGGCATATCTTTGCGTTATTTCCTTGATTGATGATTGATATGGGAAGGCACAGACCTCTCATGGTTGGTGCCAGTCTTGGGCAGGTGGTTCTGGGATGTTTAAAAAAGGTAGCTGAACATGAGCCTGGGAGCCAGCCAGTAAGTCGCATTTCCCCCATGGCCTCTCCTTCAATGTCTGGCCTCAACTTCCTGAGTTGGTTTCCCTCAGTGATGGACTGTAAGCTGTAAGAAGAAATCAACAATTGGAACAACTGGCATCCACCCACCCCATAGCTAAGAGTGTCATTGGGTAGCATCTGAAACCTATGGCAGAGGTCCACCTGCTTTGCTGTAACCACACAGCTGATGCTTCTACCATAAACTCAGGCTGATTGGATACACACGCTGAGGCAAGACATGGGCTGAGCCAAGACCCACACTGAGGCAAGACCCATAGAGGACACATGATGTTTGAAGGGCATAAATAGGACTTGGTGGACAGTGATGGAGACAGAGCTTGGCTTGCTTATAGAGCTAGCTGTGCAATGCTTGTGGGTCTCACATCTTTGCTGATCTTAGCTTCCCTGAGAAAGGTACAGCTGAGAACTTCTGGTGTCCCTCCATGTCCCTCCTGCTGAGCTGAGCTGAGTCTGAGGCTTGGCTGTCTCTTCTAGGTAGTGACACTGCTGCTGATTCATGTATGCTATCGTGACTAACTAGCTGGACTGCTGATGTATCTGTGAAGTGTTTACAAGTGGGTTGAGCTGCCTCTGCTAACCTATGATCTGAACTGCCAATTTCCAAACAACACAGAGGAGAGTTGCTCCAGGGAACCTTTCTAAACAGGTCCACTCCCTCGCACCCCCAGTCCTTTCTTTCCTGGACACCTCTGGTGGGTGGTGGGCTAAAAGGGAGGTTAAGCATATATGAACCACCATTAAAAATAAGGTTTGAAAAAAATTAAAGTTACATGTGTGCCAGGCTAGAAACCCCCTTGATTGCTTGCCATTTCCTATACAACCTTGTCCTGCTGAGAGCTTGAGGCTTCACCTTCCATTCCTGCTGCATCAAAGACAGCCGTGTGGCTCAAGGTCGAGCTTGAATAAAAACCCTAGTGCGATAGCATTGGAATCAGCTCTTTGGTGGTCTTTTGGGATTCACAAATCGGGCACAACACCCAAATGAGTATCTAGTCTTCCATTTGTTACTCCCTTTCATTGAGTATTTGGGTTGTTTCCAGGATGAGTTCTCAGGTGTTATTGGCAGCCATGTTAGAACCATAGACACTAACCAGAGAACAAGGGTTACAATTCAAGGAAAACCAAACGTAAAGTTCTCACAGAGAATAAAGTGAGGGTGCTAATTGATTCATATTTAATTCTAGATTAATTGATTTTAAAATGGTTAACTGTGTATACTGCTCCTGCAGAAGAGTTCAGTTCCCAGCATTCAGGTTGGGAGCTTATTGTCACCTGTGATTCCAAATCCAAGGGAGCCCAAAGCTTCTGGCCTCCTTGGACCTATGTGTAGCCCCCCACACAGATATACATATATGCATAAGTAACAATAAAATAAACCTTTAAAAAATACTTTTTTAAAGCAGTTTTTATGGAAGTTAAGGAGAGATCGCTCAGTGATTAAGGATGCTGTTATGTCATGAGGACCAGAATTTAGATTCCAGCACCCACGTCTGGCAGCTCACAAATGTCTATAACTCAAGCTCCAAGGGTTACTGAACATACAAGTATACATATACTCCCCCATATACATAAATAACAAAACATTAGTGTACTGCAAACAGAGGACGGAGAAACCACTGCCGCAGACAGCTCTAAGTCTCCATGATATTGATCATATTTTAACGACTTTGTTTCAGACACAGGAATTTTTTTTCTATTGCCTTTTCTCTCCTTCCCACCCCCCCCTTTCCTTTGGTTTCTCAGTGTAACCTTGGCTTTCCTAGGACTTGCTCTGTAGACCAGGCTGGCCTTAAACTCACAGAGATCTGCCTGCTTCTGCCTCCTGAGTGATGGGATTGAAGGCATGTGCCACCATGGTCCAGCTCTAATGCCGTTTCTAAAGAGTTTGCAGAAACAGTGTGGACTTCATATATTTTTTTTAGTCTGGAAAGGTTGTTGCAATCTTATCAATTATGTTGTGATATCCCTTTGATTTTCTATATAAATAACCATATTTATGCAAATTAGACAGTATTCTCTCTTACAGATATATCTGTCCAGCAATAATGCTTTTTGGCAGTGCTGGGGATTGAGACTAGGGCTTTGCCCATGATAAACAAGTTTACTGCCACTAAGGTACAGCCCCTGTCCCAGTGTACACTCTATGCTGGGGGCTCTTTTTCAGCACTTATGACTTCTTTACCCAATCTCATTCAGGTGCCACGTACCTCTGTGCTCTGAGTATTGGCACAGCAACGCTCACACAAACAACCCAGAAGGAGGAGAGGTTAACACTCCACAAGTATTGACAGATGGAAACTCAGGAAGTAGGAAAAGGCTTCACCCTTCCTCTTCTCTCAGATAGTTCTGGCAGGCAGGTTCAAGGCTTCTGAGAAAGTCTTCAGAGATCAAGCGATGCCGTGAAGAGGAGACACTTGCTCTCCCCTTTTGGGGTCTCACTGCACTAGTCAAAATCTCTCTATAATGTTGGCAGGAGTGGCGATCTCTGGCACGTTTGTCTTGTTTCTAACATCAGTAGGAACACATCTGCTCTTGGATGGAGAAAAGTATTAGGAAAGTCACAGGCAGTGTGTATCTGGATCCTAAGTGATTCATCTTTGTTGTCAGCTTGACTGCATTTAGAAGATCCCAAGAGATTTACTTCTGGGAACATTTGTGAGAGCGTGTCCAAAGATTACTGAGAAGAGAAGACCCACCCTGAATGTGGATGACTCCACCCCATGGGCTGGAAACCTACTAAAATTGAAGAGAAGAAAGGGAACTGAGCAGAAGCCCTCCCAACTCTCTGCTTCCTGATCTCCCAGATGTGGGCACACAGCTATATCAGGCTCTACCTGCCACCCTTGCCAAAGCCAATTCTGCCATGTTGCCTTTCCTGCTACTGTAACCCTCAAACCTGGAACCAAAAGAAACCCTTATGCTAATGAGTTGTTAATCACAGAGGCAAAAAAATAACTAATACACTCCCGAGCAAAAGAAAGCCACTGCTGATGGACAAGGGGGCCATTCTTCCCATCAGCCTTTCCCCCCTTAAATACAAAGGGGTACTTGTGACTGAGGTGGCTAGCATGCCTCCTCTCTTCAAAGACTGACCAGATGACCCATATGCCAAGAACAGAGGTCAGCTCTGAGTCCTTAGTACAGAACCACTGCCACCTAGTGGCAGCCCAGACTACAGTGGGCTACTTGTACCACAGAAAGGGGAGTGTTTCTGCCTCATCAAAATTAATTCTAGTCCAAATTTGGATTTGCTCTCAGAGTCAGGACATACTATACAGCACAGCTATCCTGTGTTGCTTCCTCACTATTGTCAACTCAATGGATCTACAGTTATCTAGGACACACACAGAGGTGTGCGTGTGCGTGTGCGTGCGTGTGCGTGTGCGTGTGCGTGTGTGTGTGTGTGTGTGTGTGTGTGTAAGCATTCCCAGAGAGGTTTAACTGTAAGGAGAGGCTTACCCTGAATGTGGATTGGACTATCATGAGCTGAGATTCTGGACTGAATAAAAGTGATCTGAGTACCACCAATCCTCTCTCTCTCTCTCTCTCTCTCTCTCTCTCTCTCTCTCTCTCCAGTTACAATGCAACCAGCTGCATCATGCTCTTGCCACCGAGCCTTCACCATCATGATGGACTGTACCCTCAAAGGATGAAACCCAATAAGCCCTTCCTTAAATTTCCTATGTCAGATATTTTGTCACAGAGACACAGTGGTAATACAATATTCGTGGTAGTCCATGGATTTTTGCTTCACAGCAAAAGCAGCAGAGCACATCCCTGTGGAGTGTACTGGTTTTTATCAGTACAGTTTTTTTCTTTTCTTTTGTTTTGTTTGTTTGTTTGTTTTGTTTTGTTTTGTTGTTTTGGTTTGGTTTGGTTTTGGTTTTTGAGACAGGGTTTCTCTGTGTAGCTCTGGCTGTTCTGGAACTCATTCTGTAGACCAGGTTGGCCTCAAACTCAGAAATCTGCCTGTCTCTGCCTCCCGAGTGCTGGGATTAAAGGCGTGTGCCACCACTGCCCAGCATCAGTACAGTTTTGAGGCAGGGTTTCACATACTTTAGGCTGGCCTCCAACTTGCTATGTAGTCAAAAATCACTTTGAATTCTCAATTCTCCTGCTTCTCCCAACTGCTAGGATTACAGGTGTGTACCACTACATGTGCTCAATTTCACTGGATTTATCCATGTCCTAGAAAACAAGCAGATCTCAACTAACAGGGTAGGAACGGGCTAATCAAGCCTTAAGTTATAAATGTATCAGTTAGGGTATAATAGTCTAAGAATATGTTCTCACAGACTGCCACTCATAAGCATATATGACAATCAATGTATTATGTTATTCCTCCTGCCGGTCTGGTTTTCTAGGGGAGGATAATTCTGCTCATTCTCTTACCTAACAGTTGAAAGATTCTTTGTCTCTTTCCATGATGCTGAGTTTTGCTGGTTGGAGAGCAGTAGTGCCAATAGCAACTATTGGGTTGCCTCCTCCCACTAAAATGAAGGGCACAGAAAGACAGTGTCTAGTCACTGGGATTATAGATTCTGATTAGCAAAAGGAAATCATGTTGCTACTACACAGTAGTACTTAGAAAGTCTATGGGGAAACTCAAAGACTTCTAAAAGACAACTTGTGCTGTTAAAGAAACCATGTGTTCACCTATGGACACCTGGTTTTTTATAAAGAAGCCCAGAAATATACACTGGATTAAAAACTAATCAGCATCTTCAACAAATGGTGCTAGCTAAACTGGGCAGCTGCATCTAGAAGATACAAATAGATCCATATCTGTCACTTCACACAAAACTCTACTCCAAATGGATCAAAGACTTCAACATAAAACCAAATACACTAAGCCTGATAGAAGAGAAAGTGGGGAATAGCTTTGAACTTGTTGGCACGGGAAAAGACTTTCTGAATGGAACACTATTAGCATAGTCACCAAGATCAACGATTAATAAATTGATTAATAAACCTCATGAAACAGAAAAGATTCTGAATGGCAAAGGACCCCATCAATCAGACAAAGTGACAGCCTACAGAATGGGGAAAATGTTTTACCAACTACACAGTTAATAGAGGGCTAATATTCAAAATATAGGAAAAACTAAGAAGCAAGCTAGATATCAAGAAAACAAATACCTCAGTTAAAAAGTGGTATACGGATCAAACGAAGTCTCAAAAGAGGAAACGCAAATGGCTGAGAAACACTTAAAGAAATGTTTAACACCCTTAGCCATCAGGGTCATGTAAACCAAAACTCCTTTAAGCTTTCATCTTACCTCCAGCTGGATGGCTAAGATCAATAAAACAAGTGACAGCTCATGCTGGCAAGGATGGAGAGCCAGGGGAACTCTCCTCCATTGCTGATGAGAGTGTAAACATGTGTAGCCACCATGAAAATCAGTGTGGCAGTTCCTCAGGAAGATGGGATTGATCTACCTCAAGATCCAGCCATACCATTCTTGGGCATATATCCAAAGGATGCTTCATCCATTCACAAAGCACTTGCTCAACTATGTTCATGGCTGCTTTATTCATAATAGCCAAAAAATTGGAAACAACCTCTATATCCCCCCCCTTGACAAGAGAATGGATAAAGAAAATGTGGTACATTTATATAATTGAGTATTAAATAAAATCAACCATTAAATAAAATCAAACCATGAAAATTGCAGATAAATGGATAGAACTAGAAAAAATAATTTTGAGTGAGTTATCCCAGACCTGGAACAACAAATATGGTACATATTATTAGTTGCTTAGTCAATAATAACCAAGCTACAATCTGTAGAACCACATAGGTTAAGTATGAAATAAGGCACTGGGGGGAGAGAGAGTAAATCCCCCTAAGAAAGTGAAATCGAATAGTTAGTCATGGATAGACAGGAGGGGACTGGAATGGGAGGATCAAATGGAGAGGAGGAAGGAACAGAGAGACAAAGGATGGAATATAGGAAGAGACAGCTAAAATTAAGGGACATTTGAGGGGTAATATGGAACCTAATACAGTAGAAGTTTCCTAAACATATACATGAATGAAGATAATCTAAAAGAAATTGCCAAATAATGAGGTGAGGTGAGGAAGCCCCAACTGGACAGCTCTTGTCACCAAATGAACCTTCTGGTATTAGGATTGGGTTACTTCTAATTTATTTGTTGGCAGTGGGGTTACATGGGAACCCCTAAACAACTCAAGCTGTTGTCAAGACTATAGGTGGCTCTCCACAATCTGATGACAAGTTCCCATTGCTGAAGTCAATATCTACACAACTCATTGAACACAGAGATGTTGAGCTGGTGCCTACATAGAGTCTTCACCCCAATGTGCTAGTGTCTTTGGTATAGAAAAGTACCCTGCATGATACCAAAGAAGAAACATAAACATCAACCCAGTTGCAAACCCTTTTGTCTAAAATGGTGTTTCCTACAAGATATGCTAGTGCAATAGTAGCACAGAGTTTATGGGAATGACCAACCAATATCTGATTTGACTGAAAGGCCATTGCAAGAGGTAGAATCCATACTTGATACTGCTTGAGTGGCCAAGAACTTGAAACCAAATAGCCTAGAGACTCAGGGTATTTGGGTAAAACAAAATACTAATGTTCTTAAAAAAAAAAAAAAAAGTAGCAGTAAAATGACTCCTAATGGCATCCTGCTAAACTCATAGATCAGTGCCTCATTCAGCCATCATCAGAGAAGCTTCCCCCTGCAGCAGTTGGAAACAAACACAGAGGCCCACAGACAAATATTATTCAGAGAGTTAGAGACCTTAGAACACTAAGCCTTAAATGGGATATCTCCATCAAATCCCTTCCTGTGGGGTTCAGGAAACCCTGCTGAGGAGGGAGCAGAAAGAGTAGAAGAACCACAGAGATGAAAGATACCAAGTAAGGAAGGCCCTCTAAAGCAACATGATTAAGGCACATATGAACTCACAGACTGAGGTAGCATGGGCCTGTGAGTCTGCCCCAACAAGGGGTCCTAGAGCTGAAAGAGAAGTGGACACAGCCCCTATCCCTAACCCAGAAGCTATGTCCAACTGATAACCACTTGCAAATGAGAGCTTAGTTTCCTCTAAGGTAGTCCCACTGGGGGAACAAACTACTCTTAAGAGAGGCTGTATGTTCAGCAGTAGAGGCCAACAGAAAATGAACTCAAATGTTTCCCCCTTTCCAGATCTCCCGTTTGAAACCACCCCATGTCTTCCCCTCTCCCCCTGCCACTATGGGGGTATTCTCCAACCCACCCACCCACCCACTTTCATCTTCTCTCCTTGGCATTCTCCTCTACTGGGGGATCTAACACCCTCAGGCCCAAGGGCCTCTCCTCCCCCTGATGGCTAACAAGACCCTCCTCTACCACATATGTGGCCAGCACCATGGGTCCCTCCATGTGTATTCTTTGGTTGGTGGATCAGTCTCCAGGAGTATCAGGGGGTCAGGCCAGTTACCATTGTTACTGCCTCCCTGGGGCTGCAAACTCCCTCAGCTCCTTCAGTCCCTTCTCCAAGTCCTCCATCTGGGACCTCACATTCAGCCCTACTGTTGCTGCAAAGTGACTCTTGGGTATTTTGAACTTTTGGGCTAATAACCACTTAACAGTGAGTACAAACCATGTTCATTCTTTTGTGACTGCATTACCTCGCTCAGGATGATATTTTCAAGTTCCATCCATTTGTCTGCAAATTTCATGAAGTCATTGTTTTTAATAGCTGAGGAGTATCCCATTGTGTAAATGTACCACATTTTCTGTATCCATTCCTCTGTTGAGGGACATCTGGGTTGTTTCCAGTTTCTGGCTATTATAAATATGGCTGCTATGAACATAGTGGAGCATGTGACTTTATTACATGTTGTAGCATCTTCTGAGTATATGCCCAGGACTGGAATAGCTGGATCCTCAGGTAGTATTATGTTCATTTTTCTGAGGGTCCGCCAAACTGATTTCCAGAGAGGTTTTATCAGCTTTCATTCCCACCAGCAAGGGAGGAGTGCTCCTCTTTCTCCACATCCTAGCCAACATCTGCTGTCACCTGAGTTTTTGATCTTAGCCATTCTGACTGGTATGAGGTGGAATCTCAGGGTTGTTTTGATTTGCATTTCCCTTATGACTAAGGATATTGAACATTTCTTTAGGTGCTTCTCGGCCCTTCAAGTTTCCTTAATTGAGAATTCTCTGTTTAGCTCTCTTCCCCATTTTTTGATAGGGTTATTTGGATCTCTCAGAGACTGAAGGAAAAGCCATCCAGAGACTGTCCCACCTGGGGATTCATCCCATATACAGTCACCAAACCCGGACACTATTGTGGATGCTAAGAAATGCTTGCTGAAAGGTGCCTGATATAGCTGTCTCCTGAGAGGCTCTGCCAGAGCCTGACAAATACAGAGGAGGATGCTCGCAGCCAACCATTGGTCTGAGCACGGGGTCCCCAAAGGAGGAGTTAGAGAAAGGACTGAAGGAGCTGAAGGGGTTTGCAACCCCATAGGAAGAACAACAATATCAACCAACTAGACCCCCAGAGCTCCCAGGGACTAAGCCATCAACCAAGGAGTACATATGGCTCCAGCTGCATATGCAGGAGAGGATGGCCTTGTCAGGCCTCAATGGGAGGAGAGGTTCTTGCTCCTGTGATGGCTCAATAGATGTCCCAGTGTAGTGGAATTGAGGGCAGGAAGGCAGGAATGGGTGGTTGAGAGAACACCCTCATAGAAGCCAGGGGAGGGGGGATGGGATAGGGGGTTTCTGGGAGGGAGGGAACCAGGAAATGGAATAACATTTGAAATGTAAATAAAGAAAATATCCAATTTAAAAATAAAGAAAAAAGAAAAAGAAAATGAACTCAATGGCATCTTTTGAGGTTCTTTGTCTCCTAATATGTCAGGGCTCCTCAATCCCCACCCACTTTAATTTTATCTTTTATTTTATTTTAATTTTTTCTCTCTTTTTATCCTACAGGTCCTTTAGGTATATATTATTGCTTCCAGTTTAGTGTTGTTATGGGATTCCTGAGTGGGCAAACAAGTAGCCCTCTGACTCTTGTGCCTTTTCTTGGACTCTCTCTCTCTCTCTTTTTTTTTTTTTAAATAAATACTAGTAGTTTTATTTCTCAATAAACACCACATAGACTAGTGAATGAATCCACAGTTAGGTATCATCATTTTGACTACAACAAATGAAAAGAATCACACTGATTTAAAATGATTGAACATAAATGGGTATTTCATGCAAATGGTCCAATTAAACAAGCACTTCTCCATGTTTAAATATTTGACAATATAGATGTCAAACGGAGACTAAGAAAAGGCAAAGAAATTTATTTCATTCTGATATAAGGAACAATATTCAACATGTTATTATGATGCTATTTCTGTCTCCATAATAAAGAATATGGAGGAATTGAGTGAAGGCAACCAGAAGGGTCGTGTGCAGAAAAGAATTTTGAAATGATTGTGAACAAGGGGTCCAGGAGAAAAGTTCATGTCTCTCTCCAGAAAGATTTCAGCAAGAAGGTGAGAAAAGGAGAATTTTTTTAATTGTGCATAAAATTTTATCTAGTAAACTTATTTCTAGGAATTTATGTTGATAAAAATATGTATGTACTGTGGGATCTTTATCACAGTATTATATACAATGGTGAACTATGAGAAACATGTCAAAATTAAATACAGAATTAATAAATTCTGAAATTACTTGTAGACATTTCTATAATAATTAAAATGCTATTTTTTGGTTAGAATATTAGAGGCCAATATTATCATCATCTTATACTTCCACATTATAAATATGATTATAATAAATTAAATCAATTTGTAAAAACATTATGCAACTGGAAATTATTTCTGTCAGATCAACTCTTACTGTTTTATAGGTCATTCATTTTTTTCTCCTTTGAAATGACAAAGGAAAGTTGACTTCAGTCAAAATAGCACACAAACTAATCTCATAAATCACACGTTTAGTGTTATTTGCTTTCAGTAGGCTTTGAAAACCTTATTACTGTCACACTCAACTAGAAATAAGTTGACAACTGACTAAATTCAGAGAAAATAAATACTAGTCTTCTAAAATATACAGGACTCACCTCCCTAACATGAACATAAAATTCAAATACCTCCAATGTTCTCCCTTGAAGATATGTTAGCTTCACTCTGAGCAAAGAGCAACATTCCTCTGCATTTCCCAAGGCCATTACACTGAGATTCATCAGATACCTATAACACTCGCTGAAGTTACCCCTTAAATATTTCTATTTGACCAGTACGAAGTGTCCTTCCTTATTTTTTTTTTTTTTTGGTTGAAAGTTGATTTTATCTGATAATAGAATGGCTACTCCAGTTTGTTTCTTGGGACCATTTGCTTGGAAAATTGTTTTCCAACCTTTTATTCTGAGGTAGAGTCTGTCTTTGTCACTAAGGTACATTTCCTGTATGCAGCAAAATACTGGGTCCTGTTTACGTATCAGTCTGTTAGCCTATGGCTTTTTATTGGGGAATGGGGTCCACTGATGTTAAGAGATATTAAGGAAAAGTGATTGTTACTTCCTGTTATTTTTGTTGTTAGAGGTGGTAATATGTTTGTGTGGCTATCTTTACTTGGATTTGTTGAAAGATTACTTTCTTGCTTTTTCTAGGGTGTAGTTTTCCTCCTTGTGTTGGTGTTTTCCATCTATTATCCGTGTAGGGCTGGATTTGTGGAAAGATATTGTGTAAATTTGGTTTTGTCACAAAATATCTTGTTTTCTCAGTCTATGGTAATAGAGAGTTTTGCTGGGTATAGTAGCCTGGGTTGGCATTTGTGTTCTCTTAGGGTCTGTATGAGATCTGCCCAGGATCTTCTAGCTTTCATAGTTTCTGGTGAGAAGTCTCATTTAATTTTGATAGGTCTGCCTTCATATGTTATTTGACCTTTTTCCCTTACTGCTTTTAATATTCTTTCCTTGTTTTGTGCATTTGGTGTTTTGATTATTATGTGACAGGTGAAATTTCTTTTCTGGTCCAGTCTATTTGGAGTTCTGTAGGCTTCTTGTATGTTCATGGGCATCTCTTTCTTTAGGTTAGGGAAGTTTCCTTCTATAATTTTGTTGAAGATATTTACTGGCCCTTTAAGTTGGGAATCTTTGTTCTCTTCTATACCTGTTATCCTTAGGTTTCATGTTCTCATTGTGTCCTGGATTTCCTGGATATTTTGTGTTAGGAGCTTTTTGGATTTTGCATTTTCTTTAACTGTTGTGTCAATGTCTTCTATGGTATCTTCTGCACCTGAGATTCTCTCTTCTATCTCTTGTATTCTGTTGGTGATTCTTGCATCTCTGATTCCTGATCATTTTTCTAGGTTTTCTAACTCCAGGGTTGTCTTCCTTTGTGATTTCTTTGTTTCTGTGTCCATTTTTAGATCCTGGATGGTTTTGTTCAATTCCTTCACCTGTTTGGTTGTGTTTTCCTGTAATTCTTTAAGGGAATTTTGTGTTTCTTCTTTAAGGGCTTCTAGCTGTTTACCTGTGTTTTACTGTATTTCTTTAACAGAGTTATTTCTGTCCTTTTTTAAGTCCTCTATCATCATCATGAGAAGTGTTTTAGATCCCTATCTTGTTTTTCTGGTGTGATGGTGTATCCAGTACTTGCTATGGTGGGAAAATTGGGTTCTGATGATGCCAGGTAACCTATGTTTCTGTTGCTTATGTTCTTGTGCATGCCTCCTGACATCTGGTTATCTCTAGTGCTACCTGCCCTCCCTTCATCTGACTGAAGCCTGTCCTTCCTGTGATCCTGGTTGTGTCAGAACTCCTCAGAGACCAGCTGTCTCTGGGATCCTGTAATCCTGAGATCCTGGTGTGACCAAGCTCCTGGGATCCTGGGATCCTGGGCATGTTCGAGCACCTGGGAGTGGAGCTTCCTCTGAGTGTTGTGGGACTGGCTGAGGAGTTTGCTCTCAAGGTCTGCTCAGGGCACCGGCCCAGACTGGAAGGAGCCCGTGCTACTCTCTTGAGATCCTTTCATTCTGTTTGTGTTATCCAATTCCAATGTGTTGGTTTTGGTTTGATCTTACTATATTTTATTTTTACCCACAGGAGCTTATTTGTTTTCAAAGGAGAGACAGAAAGGTGGCGAGGAGCTGGGAGGAGTATAGGAGGGAGAACTACAATAAAGATATATTATGTGAGAAAAATCTATTTTCAATGAAAGGAAAAATAAAAAACTAGACATGGGCTGGGAGAAGACTCAGCTAGTAAAACCCCTGAGTCTCACACGTAGAGACCTGAGTTTGCTTTACCAGAATCCAGATAAAAAGCCTGAGCACTGGTACATGCTTGTAATCCCAGTAATGGGGGAATGGGAGCTGAGATAGGAAGACACCCCAGAAGCACACTGGCCAGCTAGTCTATCCTTCTCTGCAGAGCCCCAGGCTAATGAAAGACCCTGTCTCAAACAAGATGAAAGGTACCGAAGATATTGTCCTCTGCCCTACACAAACACACACACACACACACACACACACACACACACACACACACTTGCATATAAGGTATATGCACACAGAGGGAAAGAATTAATAAGCTGAGTTGATATACAGTCTATATGCTTTGCTTCAGATAACAGAGAAAATATTATTTTCAATATTGTCTCAGAACTTTCTCCATCTAGCCCAAATGGAATTCACCACAGCCATAAGCAAATCATGCAGCAGACCAGGACAGGGAAGTTCCACTGCATACTTGGCGCTAACATGGGGTCTCACTCTAGCCCAGGCCAGCCTGCTTTAGAAATGTGTCCAATAATGTAAAGTAGAGGACTACTTCATCACTTACAAGTGTCTTGGTAATGCTTCAATAACTACCGAATGGCTGTATGGTCCAAAAACCAGAGGAGTAAGCCCACGCAGTCAGCATGACCTCTGTCTTTAATCCCTATTGAAAGCGATCCCTCACTGGCTAAGGTCCTACCTCACAGTCCACTCCCGATGGGCTAACTTGGAAAGCAGCTGAGAAAGAACAGAAGGGAAGTATAAAAGAGACAATGTTTAAGCATTAAAACGTTCTAGCAATTTATGAGTGTACATGGTCTCAAATTCAGCAATGAATCAACATTTCAGGAAAGCTGATTACATGTAGTTAAAAATCTAAGCTAATCTAACCAGTGGTAATAAACGGCAAGGGGAAGACTTATGAGAGAAGCAGGGTCAATTATTAAACGACAAATTTCTCACACCTGAAATTCACTATGAAACCCAGGCTAGCCTCAAACTAACAGCCACTCTCAAGCCTCAACCTCCTGTGTGCTGGGATTACAGGTGTGAGCCAGCACATCCCATTGGCTACAGCTTTTATACCTCTATGGAATGAGCTTCCCTGGGGATTCTGCCTGCAGTGTTCTACATCAGAAGGCAGGCTACTGGAACAGAGTACAACTTCATTAGCTGCCTGGCATCAACTCAGGTGTGTCAAATTTACCAAGCCATTTGCAGTAGGCCTCCAGCAAGAACTTGCTGAAGCCACGCCTCCACAAACCAGCAGCCTGCTATGTCATGCAGCAGCTTCTTCTAGAAGCTCTGCTTACAGAGGTCAGGTCCATTGTATGACAGATTCTGCTGGGTTCATCCCATTTATCCCCTGTAAATAGTATATAAGATGATGTACTTCTTAATAAACTTGCTTGGCATAAGACAGCATATGTAAGACCTCCTGAGTCCACTTCTATCTTTTTTATCTTTGATCCCTTGGCACCTCCCATGCAAGACCCTGTCACTGAAGAAGCACCTGCTGATCCAGGTTACATGTCATAGAGATGGCTCAGTGGCTAAAAGAACTTGCTGTCAGGTCCATTTGATGACCTGAATTCAATCCCCAGGACCCGTAAGGTGAAAGAAGAGAACTGATTGCCAAAAGTTGTCCTGTGCTGTGACATACGCAGCCCCCTAACACAAAATAAAATTTTAAAATGTAAATGAAAACATTTTTAGGAGTTCAAGGTCATTCTCAACTACACAGTTAGTTGGAGCTCAGCCTAGGCTACAAGAAATCCTTGCAAGAAAAAAAGAAAGAAACAACTTTGGCATCATGGAAGGGCTCATGACCAGGGTCTATGCCATCACTGCCACTCAGAAGGTTGTGAATGGCCCCTCTGGAAAGTTGTGTGTGATGGCTGTAGCGCTACCTAGAGCATCATACCTGCATTCACTGGTGCTGCCAAGGCTGTGGGCAAGGTCATCCCAGAGCTGAATGAGAAGCTCACTGGCATGGCCTTCTGTGTTCCTACCCCCAGTGTATCCACTGTGGATCTGTTGCCTAGAGAAATCTGCCAAGTATGATGACATCAAGAAACTGGTGAAGCAGGCACCCAAGAGCCCACTGAAGGGCATCCTAGGCTACACTGAGGACCAGGTCGCCTCCTGTGACTTCAACAGCAACTCCTACTCTTCCACCTTTGATGCTGGGGCTGGCATTGCTCTCAATGACAACTTTGTAAAGCTCATCTCCTGGTTTGACAATGAATATGGCTACAGCAACAGGGTCGTGGACCTCATGGCCTACACGGCCTCCAAGGAGTAAGAAACCCGGGACCACCCACCCCAGCAAGGACACTGAGAGCAAGAGAGAGGCCCTTGGTTACTGAGGAGTCCCTTTCCCAACTTGGCCCCCAACACTGAGTATCTCCCTCACAGTTTCTATCCTGGACCCCCATAATAACAGGAGGGACTTAGGGATCCCTTCCTACTCTCTTGAATACCATCAATAAAGTTCTCTGCCCCCCCCAAAAAAAAAGAAAGAGGAAAGAAAGCAACAGAGAGAGACAGAGAGACAGAGGAAGAAGGAAATAAAAGAAAGAACAGAAAAGGTGCTAATGATGTGTCCCAGATGCAAGAGTGCTTGCCTAGCACACACAAGAGCTCTGGGTTCAATCTCCAGTCTAAACCTGTAATCCCAGCTTTCAGGACATGGAGGCAGATCAAAAGTGCAAGGTGATTCTTAGATATTTAGTGAATTTGAGACCAGTTTGGGCTACATGAAACCATGTCTAGTAAAGATAGAAAGGAAGGAAACAAGGAGGGAAGGAAGGAAGGAAGGAAGGAAGGAAGGAAGGAAGGAAGACTAGGTTATATTAGAGTGATTGAAGATCTCTTCCAAATGAAGGAACAGAGTATTAATGAAAACATAATAGAGATTACCTTGCATATTTCCCATGTGAGAAGCTGTGAACACAAGATAGCCACTCCTTCTCCCAACAACAGTACCCTTACTGAGAACAAACAGAAGCTCTACTGGGGACATCTACTACCAAACTCACTCTAAATAAGGTTCCCTTCCAGGTTCTGTGATGCAGCCGTGAATCTAGCTATTTCTACCCTGGTGCAGATAATGTACCCACTGAAAGAAGCATTTCATGATGACTCAGAAAGGCAGTAATGGGCAAGATACCATGTTGCCAAATAGGAAGTGACAGTTTCCTGATGCATGAGTCCCCCATCTGACTCAAGAAATTAACCTGCTATTTTCTGCAGGGTGAAATTCTTTCCATGTAACAGTTGCAGCTTTGTGAGACACGACCCAGGCCTGTAATCCTAACACTTGGGAGGCTCCCACAAGAAGATGGTTGTGAGTTCTAGGCCAGCCTGGCTGCACGAAGAGATCCTGGGTAGTAATAATAGTGATGAGATAGGAGTGGAGGCAAAGCTTTGGCACTGGTTTGGAAGATAGGAAACTTACACAGCAATGGGAAGCTCTTTCCAGAACACATTTTATCTATTAGCATACTGGATAAAATTCACACTTAGCCCAATCCTCTTTTCTTGTTACCTTCCTTTGCTTGTGAGTCCAGATCTCCAGCAGCAGCAATCCCAGCCCCTCCAATAAGATATACGTCCTCAGAACCACATCAACAGGAACAGTGGCGGCCAAAGCCCAGAGCACAGTCAAAAAAGGAGCAAAGACAGTAAACATCCTCTCTGTAGCTCCAACTGAGCCCGCCCTTTCATTGCCTCCAGCCAGACCTTTAACCATCATGATCCTCAAGGCGCATCAGAATTTCCTAACATTTGTGTCTTATCTGTGGATTCTTGGTATGTCAAAAGCCTTCTATCTGTTCTTGGTTGGCTCTTCCACGTATGCACTTACGTTGTCTATTTCTTAACAAGGACTGTGGGAGTGTTGTCTCAGCATGCTAAATTCCATTTTCAAGTTTTTTGAATGCATGGAATTTGTTGTGTCTGAAGGTTGTGAAACAAGCTTGACTGTTGGCCAATTTCTGTTCTAAATTTCTAGTTTGAGAGGAGCAGCTAGACTATCAGGCACTAGTAGGGGCCCAGTGCTTTCTGTTCATCTGTAGATAGACCAAAGCTGACTCAGGGTACTTCTGTCTTGAAAATGGACCATCATGTTTTCTTTTGTATAGTCTGGGCTAACATGAAACCCTATCTCAACAGCTGTGCTGTTCCAAATCAATTAAGACAACTTCAGGTTCACAGATATCTTCCAACTAGTCCCTCAATGAAAGATGGCTGTTTTGTTTGCTTACTTGTATTATGAGACAGTGTCTCACTTCATATCCCAGCTGGCCTGGGACTGGCAGCAAGTTCCTTCCTCTGCCTCTTTAGTACTGAGATTATGAGTTTGTACTACCACACCCAGGTAAGAGAAGAACATTCAGTCTTGATTTTGTTCCTTCTTGTTTTAGTTTATTTTTGTTTGATTGACTCAGTACTGGATCTAAGCTAGGGTACTTACTAGCCAAGTGCTCTACCTCAGCTCGCTCTTTTCTTTTCTTTTCTTTCTTTCTTTCTTCCTTTTTTTCAACAGGATTTCCCTAAATTGCCCAGGCTAGCTGTGGTAGTTTGAATATGCTTGGCCCAGGGAGTGGCGCTGTTAGGAGGTGTGGCCTTGTGGGAAGAAGTGTGCCACTTTGGGGGTGGGCTTTTAGACCCTTCTAAATGCCTGGAAGACAGTCTTCTCCTAGTGTTTTCTGAGAGCACAAAGAAGCTGTGTTCCAGAGATAGCCAAGGTTGTACCTTGTGCTGAAGGTAGACTTGGTAATGTTTAAGAATCATTCAGCTGGTACTGGCTTTGAAAGGTGGTGATGGTGAGCAGCTGATGCCTGGCACTGTGAGAGGCTGAGGAAGGCCACTGGTGAAGGTACAGCCTTGCCTTGGAGACCCCAAGATGTTAGAGATATCAGAGCCATGTGATACCTGCTGAGGAAAGCAGCTAACAGGGGTGGAACCAGCCCAAGAGAATGAAGTTCATTGCTGCTGAATGTCAGATCTGCTGACAGCAGTCAACAAAGATGAAAAGAGTTGGAGATCTGAAGAGTGCTTTGACATCAGACATGGAGTTGCAGAGTGTGGAGTTTGTCCAAGTGGCCTTTAGTCTTACTTTGGTCCAGTATTTCCTCACTATGACATTTTGGAATGGTAATATATATCCTGTGATGTTGGGAGTACGTGATCTGCTTTTTAATTTTAATTTTATAGGGGATTACAGTGAAGTGATTAGATGAATCTCAGAAGAGACTTTGAACTTTGGACTTTTAAACATTGATGAGGCTGTGATAGACTATGGGGATTTTTGAAGCAGGGCTAAATGTATTTTGCATTATCCTATGGCTAGGAATGACCTCTATAGACTCATGTGTTTGAACAAACCTAAGGAGGCCAGAAAATGGAATGTGGTGGTTTGAATATGTTTGGCCCAGGGAGTGGCACTATTAGGAGTTATGGCCTTGTGGGAGGAAGGGTGTCACTTTGGGGGTGGGCTTTGAGACCCTTCTCCAAGCTGCCTGGAAGACAGTCTTCTAGTTTCTTCCAGATCAAGATGTAGGACTCTCAGCTCTGCCTGCACCATGCCTACCTGGATGCTGCCATACCCCTTGATGGTAATGGACTGAACCTCTGAACCTGTAAGCAAGCCCCAATTAAATGTTGTCCTTTATATGAGTTGCTTTGGAACTCTTGGTCACAGCAATTAAAACCCTAACTAAGACAAGAGCTTTGAACTTGCTCTATTCAGGCCTTGCCCAGGCATGAACACATTATGATCCTCCTGTCTCAGTCTCCTGAGTAACTGGGATTACAGGTCAGAGCTACCAGGCCCAGCTTAATGAGTTATAAATGAAACCTCTGAACTATGTAGCTTGAGTGATATTTAAATACATTCAGACTCTTCTCTGTCTGTGAAGCACCAGACCCTTCCAACGTGGTGCCCAGTGGAGCCTCTGCTTCCAAGCCTGATGCTTACCTTGGTTGTGGATGCTAAGGTTGCAGAATGGAAAACAATGAAAACTCTACATCAAGAGTTCACAAGGTGCTGATGAAACTATTCAGTAGCTTAAGGGACATGCTGCCAAGCCCAGAGACAAGAATGGGAAAGGAGAACCCCTCCAAGTTGTCCTCTGACCTTCATACATGTGCCATGTCGTGTATGTATCCACACACACGCATAAAAAGTAAATAAATGTAAGTTTTTTAAATCCATCTGATGTCTGTATTTAGACTGCTGTTCCAAAACAAACACTGTTTTTTTGTTTTGTTTTGTATTTTAGACAATGGGTTAATAAGGTTTACAGGGCCAGATTTGTATGGAGGAGCCTGTCATTCCAGCCTCTAAGGAGGCAAAGGCAGGAGGATCACTTGAGCAGTTTAAGACTAGCTTGAGCAACAGAGTTAGACCCAGTCCAAACATTTTTCATTGACCAGGGGTGGTGGAGAGATTGCTGAGCAGTTAAGAACACTGGCTGCTCTTCTAGAGAACCCAGGTTCAATTCCCCTCACCCACATGGCAGCTCACAACCATCAGTAACTCAAGTTCTAGGGTATATGGCGCCATCTTCCATCCTTTTCAGGTACTAGGCATACATGTGGGACACAAACATTACTTGCAGGCAAAAGAGCCGTACACATATAATTTTTTTTAAATGTTAGCATTTAATGAACCTCCTGGGTGACTTTTAAGCCACCAGGACACAGGTACCTCCTACACTCTTAATCTTCTCTTCAGCTCTTCTGTTGACGAATTTGGCCTTCATGGTGACAGGTTGCTTAGTTAGCTTTCCCTTCCCCAGAACTTTGTAGTAACCTGATCGAACAACATCAATGATGGGAGCAGCTCCAGTCTTGTGTTTTGCAGCATTGACCAGTGTTTGCTCGCTGACCAGTGTCCACATTTATCCAGGTTGACAGTTAAGCAGAAGCTCTGGTTCCTCTTCAAGTGGCAATGCCTCATACCAAAGCAACCTGGATGATATTTGTCGAAGTTGATCCTGTAGTGATGCCTGCCTCCAACGTTCTTTGGCCTCCTGGGTGCTTTCTGTGCTTACATATGTGGCAGTGACCATGGCTCACATGGCCCTGGAGTTTCGAGGTCTTCTTCAGTCTGGATGTCATGGTGGTGGCAGAAAGGAGAGCTCCATATGTAATTCTGAATGAAATGAAGCTTGCAAGTGCAGGCACCTGACACTGAAACAAACCTGACATTGCCACCATTGATGGGCAGTAGACTGCACGTCACTGTGCTAGAGGAAGTGTTTTCTGAACACACTTGATTTTCCAAACCTTCATTTGTAAAAAATGTACTCACACTTTGTAGACAGAATCTAGCCTTGAACTTTATTTTTAGAACAATTGTATTACATTTACTTATTCATATGGATGGGTGCTTGTGCCATGGCATAAGTATGGGATCAAAAGACAACTTGTGAGAGTAATTTCTCTCTTTCTACGTATGAGTCCTGGGATTCAAACTCAGATCGTTACACTTGGTTGGCAAGTGCCTTTACCTTCTGGGCAACCTTGCAGGCCACACATACAAATAAATATATAAATGTAAAACTAATATTTTACATATATATATATATATATATATATATATATATATAAATCATATATTTTTTAAAACTTTGGGAACCCTCATTCACTGTGGGTGGAATTGCAAACTGGTAGAGCCATTTTGGAAATCACTGAGGAGAATTCTCAAAAAGCTAAAATTAAATCTACCATATGACCCAGCTTTGCCATCCTTAGCATATGCCCAAAGGTCCCATACTCCACAGGTACTTGCTCAGTTATGTTCACTGCCTCTCTATTCACAATAGCTAGAAAATGGAAACAACTTAAATGTCCCTGGACCGAGGACTACATAATGAAAAATTCTAACTAAATTAAAAAAAAAAAATGACACAACTGAAAATGTCCCACTGGTTCATAGTCCTCAGCCCTGTAACACTTTTTTTTTTTTTAATAATAATTAAAATGCTATTTTTTTTCATATTTTATTTACATTTCAAATGTTTCCCCCTTTCCAGATCTCCCCTTTGGAACCTCCCCATTCCCTCCGCCCTCCCCCTGCCTCTATGGGGATATTCTCCAACCCACACCCCCACCTCACCCCCCACCACTCTCGTCTTCCCTCCTTGACATTCTCCTATACTGGGGGATATAACACCCTCAGGCCCAAGGGCCTCTCCTCCCCCTGACGGGTAACAAGACCCTCCTCTGCAGTCTTTGTGGCCAGCACTATGGGTCTCTCCATGTGTATTCTTTAGTTGGTGGATCAGTCTCCAGAAGTATGGGGGGTCAGGCCAGTTGCCAGTGTTGCTACCTCTCTGGGGCTGCACACTACCTGAGCTCCTTCAGTTCTTTCTCCCATCCCTCCATCTGGGACCTCGTACTCAGTACTACTGTTCCTGCGAAGTGACTCTTGGGTATTTCAAACTTCTAGGCTAATAACCACTTAACAGTGAGTACATACCATGTTCATTCTTTTGTGACTGCGTTACCTGGCTCAGAATGATGTTTTCAAGATCCATCCATTTGTCTACGAATTTCATGAAGTCATTGCTTTTAATAGCTGAGTAGTATTCCATTGTGTAAATGTACCACATTTTCTGTATCCATTCCTCTGTGGAGGGACATCTGGGTTGTTTCCAGCTTCTGGCTATTATAAATATGGCTGCTATGAACTTAGTGGAACATGTATTTTTATTACATGTTGGAGCATCTTCTGGGTATATGCCCAGGAGTGGAATAGCTGGGTCCTCAGGTAGTATTATGTCCAATTTTCTGAGGGTCCGCCAAACTGATTTCCAGAGAGGTTGTATCAACTTGCATTCCCACCAGCAATGGAGGAGTGCTCCTCTTTCTCCACATCCTTGCCAACATCTGCTGTCACCTGAGTTTTTCATCTTAGCCATTCTGACTGGTGTGAGGTGGAATCTCAGGGTTCTTTTGATTTGCATTTCCCTGATGACTAAGGATGTTGAACATTTCTTTAGGTGCTTCTCGGCCATTCGAGTTTCCTCAGTTGAGAATTCTCTGTTTAGCTCACTTCCCCATTTTTTGATAGGGTTATTTGTATCTCTGGAGTCTAGCTTCTTGAGTTCTTTGTATACATTGGATATTAGCCCTCTATCAGATGTAGGATTGGTAAAGATCTTTTCCCAATCTGTAGGTTGCCGTTTTGCCCTAATTACAGTGTCCTTTGCCTTACAGAAGCTTTGTAATTTTATGAGGTCCCATCTGTCAATTCTTGACCTTAGAGCACAAGCCATTGGTGTTCTGTTCAAGAACATTTCCCCTGTGCCCAAGTGTTCGAGACTCTTCCCCACTTTCTCTTCTATTAGATTCAGTGTATCTGGTTTTACGTGAAGGTCCTTGATCCACTTGGACTTGAGCTTTGTGCAGGGAGATAGGAGTGGATCAATTCACAATCTTCTACATGTAGACCTCCAGTTGATCCAGCACCATTTGTTGAAGATGCTGTCTTTTTTCCACTGTATGGTTTTAGCTCCTTTGTCGAAGATCAAGTGACCATATGTCTGTGGATTCATTTCTGGGTCTTCGATTCTATTCCATTGATCAACCTGCCTGTCACTGTACCAATACCATGCAGTTTTTATCACTACTGCTCTGTAGTACAGCTTGAGGCCAGGGAGGCTGATTCCCCCAGAAGACCTTTTATTGTTGAGGATAGTTTTTGCTATCCTGGGTTTTTTGTTATTCCATATGAATTTGAGAATTGCTCTTTCTAGGTCTACAAAGAATTGAGTTGGCATTTTGATGGGGATAGCATTGAATCTGTATATTGCTTTCGGCAGGATGGCCATTTTAACTATGTTAATCCTGCCGATCCATGAGCACGGGAGATCTTTCCATCTTCTGAGGTCTTCTTCGATTTCTCTCTTCAGAGACTTGAAGTTCTTGTCATACAGATCTTTCACTTGTTTGGTTAGAGTCACACCAGGATATTTTATATTGTTTGTGACTATTGTGAAGGGTGTCATTTCCCTAATTTCTTTCTCAGCCTGTTTATCCTTCGAGTATAGGAAGGCTACTGATTTGCTTGAGTTAATTTTGTATCCAGCCACTTTGCTGAAGTTATTTATCAGCTGTAGCAGATCTCTGGTGGAGTTTTTCAGGTCACTTAAGTATACCATCATATCATCTGCAAATAGTGATATTTTGATTTCTTCCTTTCCAATTTGTATCCCTTTGATTTCCTTTTGTTGCCTGATTGCTCTAGCTAGAACTTCAAGTACTATGTTGAATATATAGGGAGAGAGAGAGCAGCCTTGTCTAGTCCCTGATTTTAGTGGGATTGCTCTGAGTTTCTCTCCATTTAGTTTGATGTTGGCCACTGGTTTGCTGTATATTGCTAAGTTTAGGTATGCTCCTTGAATTCCTGATCTTTCCAAGACTTTTATCATGAAGGGATGTTGAATTTTGTCAAATGCTTTTTCAGCATCTAACGAGATGACCATGTGGTTTTTTTCTTTGAGTTTGTTTATGTAGTGGATTACATTAATGGATTTCCGGATATTGAACCATCCCTGCATCCCTGGGATGAAGCCTACTTGATCATGGTGAATGATTGTCTTGATGTGTTCTTGGATTCGGTTTGCAAGAATTTTATTGAGTATTTTTGCATCAATATTCATAAGGGAAATTGGTCTGAAGTTTTCTTTTATTGTTGGGTCTTTGTGAAGTTTTGGTATCAGTGTAACTGTGGCCTCATAGAATGAATTGGGTAGTGTTCCTTCTGTTTCTATTTTATGGAATAGCTTGAAGAGTATTGGTATTAGGTCTTCTTTGAAGGTCTGATAGAATTCTGCACTGAACCCATCTGGTCCTGAGCTTTTTTTGGTTGGGAGACTTTTAATGACTGCTTCTATTTCTTTAGGAGTTATGGGACTGTTTAGATGGTTTATCTGATCCTGACTTAACTTTGGTAATTGGTATCTGTCTAGAAACTTGTCCATTTCCTCCAGATTTTCCAATTTTGTTGCATATAGGCCTTTGTAGTAGGATCTGATGATTTTTTTTAATTTCCTCAGAGTCTGTTGTTATATCTCCGTTTTCATTTCTAATTTTGTTAATTTGGATACTGTCTCTGTGCCCTCTGTTTAGTCTGGCTAAGGGTTTACCTATCTTGTTGATTTTCTCAAAGAACCAGCTCTCGGTTTTGTTGATTCTTTGTATAGTTCTTTTAGTTTCCACTTGGTTGATTTCAGCCCTTAATTTGATTATTTCTTGCCTTCTACTCCTCTTGGGTGTATTAGCTTCTTTTTGTTCTAGAACTTTCAGATGTGCTGTTAAGCTGTTAGTGTATGCTCTCTCCAGTTTCTTTTTGGAGGCATTCAGAGCTATGAGTTTTCCTCTTAACACTGCTTTCATTGTGTCCCATAGGTTTGGGTAAGTTGTACTTTCATTTTCATTGAATTCTAGGAAGTCTTTAATTTCCTTCTTTATTGCTTCCTTGACCAACTTATCATTAAGCAGTGCATTGTTCAGCTTCCATGTATATGTGGGCTTTCTGTTGTTGTTGTTGCCATTGAAGACCAACCTTAATCCATAGTGATCTGATAGGAGGCATGGGATTATTTCAATCTTCTTATATCTGTTGAGGTTTGTTTTGTGACCAATTATATGATCAATGTTGGAGAAGGTACCATGAGGTGCTGAGAAGAAGGTGCAGGATTCTTTTGATGCAGGATGAAATGTTCTATAGATATCTGTTAAACCCATTTGGTTCATAGCATCTGTTAGTTTCACTGTGTCTCTGTTTAGTTTATGTTTCCAAGATCTGTCCACTGTTGATAGTGGGGTGTTGAAGTCTCCCACTATTATTGTGTGAGGTGCAATGTGTGCTTTGAGCTTTAGTAGAGCTTTTTTTATGAAAGTGGGAGCTCTTGCATTCGGGGTATAGATGTTCAGAATTGAGAGTTCTTCTTGATAGATTTTTCCTTTGATGAGTAAGAAGTGTCCTTCCTCATCCTTTTTGATGAATTTTGGTTGAAAGTCAATTTTATCTGATATTAGAATGGCTACTCCAGCCTGTTTCTTGGAGGCAATTTGCTTGGAAAATTGTTTTCCAGCCCTTTACTCTGAGGTATTTTATCCGATATTAGAATGGCTACTCCAGCCTGTTTCTTGGAGACAATTTGCTTGGAAAATTGTTTTCCAGCCCTTTACTCTGAGGTAGTGTTTGTCTTTAATAAGGAGGTGCATTTCCTGGATGCAGCAAAATGCTGGGTCCAGTTTATGGATCCAGTCTGTCAGTCTATGTCTTTTTATTGGGGAGTTGAGACCATTGATGTTAAGAGATATTAAAGAATAGTGATTGTTATTTCCTGTTATTTTTGATGTTGTTTATATTGTTTGTGTGGCTATCTTCTTTTGAGTTTGTTGAAAGATTACTTTCTTTCTTTTTCTTGAGTGTAGTTTCCCTCTTTGCATTTGCATTTCCCATGTATTATTCTTTGTAGGGCTGGGTTTGTGGAAACATACTGTGCAAATGTGGATTTGTCATAGAATATTTTGGTTTCACCCTCTATGATTATTGAGAGTTTTGCTGGGTATAGCACCCTGGGCTGGCATTTGTGTTCTTTTAGAGTCTGTATGAGCTCTGCCCAGGATCTTCTAGCTTTCATCGTCTTTGGTGAGAAGTCTGGTGTAATTCTGATAGGTCTGCCTTTATATGTTACTTGCCCCTTTTCCCTTACTGCTTTTAATATTCTTTCCTTGTTTTGTGTATTTGGTGTTTTGACTATAACGTGACAGGAGGAATTTCTTTTCTGGTCCAGTCTATTTGGAGTTCTGTAGGTTTCTTGTATATTTATGTTCATCTCTTTCTTTAGGTTAGGGAAGTTTTCTTCTATAATTTTGTTGAAGATATTTACTGGCCCTTTAAGGTGGGAGTCTTCACTCTCTTCTCTACCTATTATCCTCAGGTTCTGTCTTCTCATTGCATCGTGGATATCTTGGATGTTTTGGTTTAGGAGCTTTTTGCGTTTTGTGTTTTCTTTGACTGTTGTGTCCACGTTTTCTATGGTATCTTCCACACCTGAGATTCTCTCTTCCATCTCTTGTATTCTGTTGCTGATGCTTGCATCTATGACTCCTGATTTTTTTCCTATGATCTCTAATTCCAGGGTTGTCTTCCTTTGTGATTTCTTTATTGTTTCTATTTCTGTTTTTAATTCCTGAATGGTTTTGTTCATTTGTTTGATTGTGTTTTCCTATATTTCTGCCCGTTTGATTGTGTTTTCCTCTAATTCTTCAAGGGATTTTTGTGTGTCCTCTTTAAGGGCTTCCAGTTGTTTACCTGTGTTCTCTTGTATTTTTTTAAGGGAGTTATTTATTTCCTTCTTAAAATCTTCTATCATCCTCTTGATAAGTGATTTTAAGTCTGAGTCTTCCTTTTCTGGTGTGTTGGGGTATCCAGGGCTGGCTGTGGTAGGAGAGCTGGGTTCAGCCGAAGCCAAGTAGTCTTGATTTCTGTTTCTTGTGTTCTTGCCCTTGCCTTTCACCATCTGGTTATCTCTGGAGTTAGCTGGTCTTTCTCTCTCTGATTGTGACTTGTCTTTCCTTCAAGCTCAGATGTCAATATTCCTGGGAGACCAGTTCTCTCTTCCAGCTGTTCTTCAGACCCTGTGTCTGGAGTCCTCCTGTTGCTGGCTCCTCAGCACAAGTGGGCGGGTAGCTTTCTCTCTGAGCTACTTGTATATGGAGAGGCCCAGGCGGGGTTTCTGGCCACAGGTGGAAGCAGGCAGGCTCTTCCCTGTAACACTTTTGATACAGTACAATTACACCATTTTCCCTTCTCTTTCCCCCTTTCAAACCCTTCCATATGCCCCCTTGTTCTCTTGCACACTCTTAGCCTTTTCCATTAATTGCTGTTACACACATACATGTATATGCATATATATGTATATATAACCAAGCAGAATATATCATATATATGTTCATATGTATATATATATGCTTTCAGGGCTGTCCTGGTTAGCAGAAAATAGTGGCTAACCCAGCTCTCTGAGAAGGCTGGGGGTGTGGGTCAGTGGTAGAAGGCTTCCTGGTTTCCTAGAAAGGAAATTCTTCTTTTCATTTCTGAATAGGAAGTTTCACAACTTTCACTAACAAGGAAGTAAATATTTCATCCATTCCTGCAGAGTTGAAATGCATTTGGGTACATACTGTGTTCATTCTTTTGTGACTGCATTACCTCGCTCAGGATGATATTTTTTCAAGTTCCATCCATTTGCCTGCGAATTTCATGAAGTCATTGTTTTTAATAGCTGAGTAGTATTCCATTCTGTAAATGTACCACATAAGTGGTTATTAGCCCAAAAGTTCAGAATACCCAAGATTCACTTCACATCAACCATTGGGTTGAGTGTGAGGTCCCAGATGGAGGAGTTGGAGAAAGGACTGAAGGAGCTGAGGGATTTGCAGCCCCAGGGAGGGAGCAACAGTGTCCACTGACCTGACCTCCGGATGCTCCCAGAGACTGGATCACCAACCAAAGAATACACATGGAGGGACCCATGGTGCTGGCCACATATGTGGCAGAGGAGGGTCTTGTTAGCCATCAGGGGGAGGAGAGGCCCTTAGGCCTGAGGGTGTTAGACGCCCCAGTATAGGAGAATGCCAAGGAGGGAAGCCAAGAGTGGGTGAATGGGGGAATACCCTCATAGAGGCAGGGGGAGGGGAGAGGGAATAGGGGGTTCCAAAGGGGAGATCTGGAAAGGGGGAAACATTTGAAATGTAAATAAAGTATCAAAAAGAAAAAAGAAAGAGAAATGCATTTGGGAAGCTTTATTCTCACAAGCCACTGGGTGTCAGTCCTGAGCTGTAATGTAGGAAAATGAGCAGCCAGGACAGTCAGGTCTTGTAGTTGATAGACATTTAGCAGGTTAGGACTGCGGTTGCTTCCCTTCTTTGGAAGCTTTCATGGTGCCTTCTTGTATCATAAAAGCTAGGACTTAGGAGGGAGGCATTTGGGTAGTTTCAGTTCTGGGGCCTGGGGCTCAGTTTCTGAAGCGTATGGTATCTTAGCAATAGGGACTTACTTTCCACCTCCCAGAGCAACCAAAGGTAATCCTTCTGCCTCTCCCTGCTGGTGATGTGGTCACAAACCTGCATGACTATGTCTGGCCATGGGGCAATCAAAGGCCATAGCAATTGGATTTGGTTTTGGGATTCTTTTGCACAACCCTGAGTAGCAAACAACTCAAAAGAGGGCTTCTTATGTCTAATGTTGGCATTTTGTTACGGAGTATTTGTCAGCCTACCTTCTTATACAATCCAGGATTACCTGCTCAGGGGTGGTACCACCCACAATGACCTGGGCTTATCAGCATCAATCCTTAATAAGAAATTTCCCACTGGCTTACCTACTGGCTAATCTGATGGATGTAGTTCCTCAAATGAGATTTCCTTTGCCCAGGCAATCAACCCTGTATCAACCAGCATAGGGTATGTGGTGGTTTGAATTGGAGTGGCTTCCATAGACTCATGTTACAGGAAGTATGTCACTGTGGGTTGGGCTTTGAAGTCTCTTATGCTCAAGCTGGGCCCAGTTGGGCTTTTACTGCTGCCTGCAGACCACATCACAAAACTCTCAGCTCGTTCTCCAGCACCATGGCTGCCTGCATTCCCACCATGATAACAACATACTAAACCTCTGAAGCTGTAAGCCAGCCTCAACTGAATGTTTTCCTTTATTAGAGTAGCCATGACCATGGTGTATCCTCACAGCAATAGAAACCCTAATGAAGGCAGGGGATGTTCTGCTGCAAGAGCATCCTTTCTACACCAGGCAACAATCTCCAAGTGATGACAGGCCTTCCCAGTATCCCAGTAAGCCCAGCTTACAGTTCTTCCTCTTCCTACTGCTTACTGTTAGGGCTGATGGGCTATGACACACTGTTGGGTTGTGTCTTAGGCAGTACCCAGAGTGATTTTTATGGTCTGGACTAGGGGGAAGGTCACTGTGGAACTGAACTTAACAAATGACACACACAGTTGATTGTGTTAGAAGATGAACAAGGGAAATGAAAGCAGAACCAAGGGTAGAAATGCCTGTGAGAGGCCCTGCATAGTGGCTGTGTATCTTAAACCCCAGCACTAAGGACACAGAGGCTACATGAGACCTGCTTCAAAACAAACGAAAAAAAGAAAGAGCTATAATTATTCAGAATATTAAGAATATTTGGCCACATATGGTCGTGCAGATCTGTGATCACGTCATTGAAGAGGGAGAGACCGAGCTGGGCAGAGGTGGTGCACGCCTTTAATCCCAGCACTTGGGAGGCAGAGGCAGGTGGATTTCTGAGTTCGAGGCCAGCCTGGTCTACAGAGTGAGTTCCAGGACAGCCAGGGCTATACAGAGAAACCCTGTCTCGAAAAAACAGAAGAAGAAGAGGAGGAGGAGGAGAAGGAGGAGGAGGAGAAGGAGGAGGAGGAGAAGGAGGAGGAGGAGGAGGAGGAGGAGGAGGAGGAGGAGGAGGAGGAGGGAAAGACAGGAAGATTGCTACAAACTCAAAGCCAGCACAAGCTACATAGTAAGTACAGGCCAATCAAGGCTATGTAGTGAAATCCTGCCTCCAAAAGCAAAAATAAAGTCAGGTGTAGTAACATGTCTTTAATCCCATCACTCAGGAGGCAGAGGGCAGAGGGCAGAGGGCAGAGGGCAGAGGCAGAGGCAGGTAGGTTTATATAGTTCCAGGCCAGCCTGATTGACATAGTAAGTTTCAAGCTAGCCATGGTTAGCTTTAATTTATTTAAGACCCTGCCTTAAAATATTTAATTTATTATTATTTATTTATTTATTTATTTAAGATCCTGCCTTAAAATAAACAAAACTAACCTGCCCCTAGAGGTGTTGCAGAGGTGGCTGCTATATCACACATGCATCAGTAGGTGGCAGAGAAGAAAGAGGTTATGTCTATACTCAGTGTTCTGGCCTGTGAACAGCTGAATGATTAGTAGCCTAAGTTCCCAGAAAAAGGAAAAAAAAAAAAAATACAAGCCTGAGACGACAACAAGACTGGCACCAAGCAGCCCAGACAGGGAGCTAGCCTGAAACAACATGAGTCCCAGGCCTTGCAGACCTGGATGGGCTCCCAGGATTAGGAGCAAGTTGGAAACTAGAATAACCCCACCCAGGACCTCAGGTCCCAGGTGGAAGTGAGCCTGAGACAGATGACCCTTGCATAGGGGCACTTAGACAGGCTGGGCTAGGAGCAAGCCAGAGATGACCACCAGACCAACAACTTGGGGCCCAGACAGGGATCTAGCCTGAGATGACTACCAGTTTAGTGCACAGTCCAGGGGTGGGGAAGTAGATCATGACTGAGATGACCCCTGCCCAGCACCATAATGCATGAGTGGGACACAGCACTCCTGAGACCACTCCTGAGACAATCCCTGACACTCAGAGACCCCAGGCACCACTAAGAGGAGCAAGTAAGTGGTGGAGAAATGGAAGAGAAAGAGAAACAGAGGGATGTGGGCACAACAAAGAGAGGCAGAACGTCTCACTCAAGGGTAGTGAGGAATAGCCTGATGTGAGTAGCTAGTGATGCCACGTGAGATCATGGTAGAGTGCTAGCCTGTGCTGCCACTGGGGGTCATGTCTGGCTCTGTGGCCCTATAGCAGGTGTACTGGCTGGTTTTGTGTCAACTTGACACAAGCTGAGTTATCACAGAGAAAGGAGCTTCAGCTGAGGAAATGCCTCCATGAGATCCAGCGGTAAGGCATTTTCTCAATTAGTGATCAGGGGGGAAGGCCCCTTGTGGATGGTACCTTCCCTGGACTGGTAGTCTTGGGTTCTATAAGAAAGCAGGCTGAGCAAGCCAGGGGAGGCAAGCCAGTAAGGAACATCCCTCCATGGCCTCTGCATCAGCTTCTGCTTCCTGCCCTGCTTGAGTTCCAGTCCTGACTTCCTTTGGTGATGAACAGCAGTGTGGAAGCGTAAGCTGAATGAACCCTCTCCTCCCCGACTTGCTTCTGGGTCCTGATGTTTGTGCGGGAGTAGAAACCCCAATTAACACACATATATTTCATATGTTTCCTTTCTAAGCTTGATACACTTGTTCAAAATGTTCATGAGACTTAGCCAAAGAACAAAGTCTCTGCTGGGCTTTTTTGAGACTTCCTTTGTCAATGCAGTTAGTCTGAGTCTCTTCACCTTAGCCTCAGGCAGACTCTTTGGACAAGGACAAAAAGTAGTCACATTCTTCACCAAAATACCACAAAAACAGTCTTTAGGCCACATATTGATATTCTCCACTGAAACCTCTTGGGCCACATCTGCACAATTCAAATCACTCTCAGTAAGGAAGTCTTCCGCATTCCTCCTATGATAGCCCATTAACCCCATTTAAACCATTCCACTGCTTTCCAAAGTCCCAGAATCCATATTTTTCCAAATAAAAACATGATCAGACCTATCACAGCAATACCCCAGTCCCTGGTACCAACTTCTGTCTTAGTTAGGGTTTTATTGCTGTGAACAAACACCATGACCAAGGCAACTCTTATAAGGTCAACATTTAACCGGGGATGGTTTACAGGTTCAGAGGTTCAGTCCATTATCATCAAGGCAGAAGCATGACAGCATCCAAGCAGGCATGGTGCAGGCAGAGCTGAGAGTTTGACCTCTTCATCCGAAGGCTGCTAGTGGAAGACTGACTTTCAGGCCAGTAGGAATCAGATATTAAAGCCCATGCCCAAAGTGACACACCTACTCCAATAAGGCCACACCTCCAAATAGTGCCACTCCATGGGCCAAGCATATACAAACCATCACACTTACTTTATATTCATTTCATACAAGGTAAACTAGTTCCTTGACAGGCACAAATAATGGGCATACTGAGTTACTGAGATTGCAACTGAAATATGTCCCTGTGGCCATTTATCATAACTGGCCACTTTGAGTAAAACACAGTCTGTCTTTTTATTAGCTGCAGTGGGCATCACCATGCAGACAATGTCCACATTATGTTCTAATGGGAAAATCAATCCTTCCCTAGATGGACATTTGCAGGAAAATGTAGAAAAGCTTTCCTAACGCCACAGTTCACCTGACTGGGAGGACCTGGTACCTCTGGTTGTAAATCAGCCCTTATTTGGGACTTGTATCATGTTTAGTTTTATGTACTGTATGAAGTACTATGCATGCTTTTATATACTAGAAGAGGATCCATCTTATTCTATGTTCAAGAAAATAAGACAGAAAAAATAAACAACAACAACAACAAACCCACATGGAATACAATATTTCACATCTATTCTCTAGACCCGTGGTGTTCAAAGTGGTTCATATAGCCAAGCATATTAAGAAAGGATAGCCTTTCTATGTGAGTTTGAGTGTGTCAGCCCAGCTGGAAGCTTGGTGTCCCCTGTGGGAAGGGACAGGATCCTTAGGGACTTGGAAAAGAATGAATGCAATTCTCTTGATATAGTTTGAATGTGAAAGGCCCCACAGACAACTGTAGTTGAATACATGGCCTCCAGCAAGCAGTGTTGTTTAGGGCAAGTCCTAGAAACTTTAGTAGGAAGTGAACCTGGCTGGAGGCGCTGGGTAAAAGAGTAGAGAAAATGGTTGCAAAGCCTTTATGTGGCTCTTCAAATTTTTAGTGGATTCAAATGCGAATCCACTAAAATTAAACTAAGGACTGATAAGATGGTTCAGTTAGTTAATTGTTGGGCATTCGGGTATAAGGATCTGAATTCTGATCCCCCAGATCCTATTAAAAGTTGAGTGTGGTGTACATCTGCAACACCAATACTGGCAGGCAGGGGTGTAGACAAACAGAACTCTGGAGCTCACTGGCCTGCCAGCATAGCTGAATCAGTCTGCAGGTAAAGTGAGAGACTCTGTCTCAAAAAGTAAGGTGGAGAGCAGTAGAAGACAACTGGCTTCTACAAACATACATACATACATACACACACACACACACACACACACACACACACCATTAAACTAGAAAGTCATGCTGTCATTTACTAAGCACATGAAACACTCAGCTGCCACCTGGGAGTGGTCATTTCCATCAGGGCAGAAAAGTCTATTGGACAGCAATGACATAGATACATCCAAATATTGGGGGTGCTTGTCTTTACTGACAGGCTAGCAGAATAACATGGAAGTAAGATTGCCCCCCACCCACTTTTATGACATTTTAAACTATTTATATGAAGCTAAACATTGTAGCTCATGCCTATGATCCTAACCCTCAGAGGTAGAGAAGAAAGGATCAAGAGTTCAAGGTTATCTTTAGCTACACAATGAGTTTGAGGCCAGTCTGGGCCACTATGTAAGACTCTGTCTAAAAAAAAAAAACAACCACAAATACCCCACCTGATCAAAATCATACCACCACCACCCCCTGCCAGCTGCCAACAGTCAAAATTCTATATCTAGGACGATCAGACCAAAGAGACCTCACTGACACACCAGAAGGAGAATCACCTGAAGTACTTATTGGAATCACGTCTTGAAGACCTGCCTCATATCATGGAATCCGCCTTTGGCAACTCTCCCCCTGCCCCTGAGCCAGAAAAACAGCTATGACTAGAATGTATATGTCATGGCGGCAAATGAGAATACCTCATGAAAAGAAGGCATGGATCTGGGGTTTCTGTCCTCTCAGGAGTGGAGTATGAGCCTGCGTACTGAACCCTGCTCTTTGGGGCTCCCTCACCCCAACAGCGGGCCTTCTAAGCTCCAGAGAGTACCTGCTGCCTGAAGTTGGCCAGGATTTTCCCCAAATCAGTGGAAGAATGAGAGGGAGCTGCATCCAGCAACCATGGGCTGACCAGAGGGAGATCCTAGACTTCCCTTCATATTTCAGCCCAACCCCCAAAGGACACCAGGAACAAAATCTTAGGAAAATTTGCCATCCTCCTGTAGGGACACTGTTGAAACCTTGTCTGAGTTAATAGGGAACTAAATGTCCTTTACAGATACTGTGGGCTAGAGAGACAGATGAAAGAGCAATGGTTTTTCCTGGGAAACAGAAACCTACTTTACAAGATTTCTGAGGAATTCTGAGTGTTTACCCAGTCAGAAGTCTGCCTGAGCTAAGCCCAGATTGTCATTTTTTCGGTTGGGACCTAACAGTTGTGACATGCCTACTATGGGTTCTGGGAACCAGACTCTGGTCCTCTCTCAGGGTCACAAGCTCTCCTACTGTCTCTCCAGCCCCTGCAATGCCATTATAATAAAGAGAATGTGAAAATCCTTTAGTTGAAAAGAATATTTTACTAAAAATAGTTTCATAATCACAGTATAGAAGATGCTAGAAATCAGAGAAACTGGTGAGAAGTATGTGGGAACTACAATAGCATTCATGGCAATGACAAAATACCAAAGGCTGAATCATATATTTTTAAAAAAAAATGTATTTTTATTTATTTTAATGTATATGAGTACACTGTTGCTGTCTTCAGACTCACCAGAAGAGGGTATCGGATCCCATTTCAGATGTTTGTGAGCCACCATGTGGTTGCTGGGGATTGAACTCAGGACCTTTGGAAGAGCAGTCAGTGCTCTTAACTGCTGAGCCATCTCTCAAGCCCTCTTCCTCCTCTTCTTCCTCTTTCTTTCTTTCTTTCTTTCTTTCTTTCTTGTTATTGGTTTTAGAAATTATCATGGCCCAATGAACTTTTCATTGGCTTTGACAGTAGCCCTCTGGCTGTGTTATGTCATTGATAAAAGCCTGGAGTGACAGGAGTAAGAGTTAACAAGGTGAGACAGGAACACACAATGAACAGAGAAGTTTCCATCTTGTTGGTTTCTTGGGGGTGTTGTTGTTGGTTTTAGTTTTGCGATCTCTCTCTCTCTTCTCTCTCTCTCTCTCCCTCCCTTCCTCCTTCCCTCCCTCCCTCTTCCCCTCCTTCTTACAGTGCTGGGAGTAGAACCCAGAACCTTGCACATTCTAGGGAAGTCACTGCCACTGAGCTGCACCCCTAACTCTGTCTTGCTCTTTTAAAACCACCCACTCAAAAGAACTAACCAGTGTCCCATAGGAGTGACCTCACTCTCTTCTGAGGGCAGTGTTGACCTAAGGGCCTTCCACTGGGACCTAGCTCTTAAAGAGCCTCCCTCATTTGAACTTTGACCTACTGGGGAAGTAAGGTGGAGTTAACAAGGTTCAGTACATGGAACTTTGGGATATAAACAACAATCATGCCCGTTCGATAGATCGATCGACAGACAGACAGACCGGACTGTTTATAGAAGGAACTCTACATTCTCTATACAATGTTAAGAAATTATTTTTAAAAACAAAAAGAGAGTGTGATGTTGACCTTGACAACGATGACTCTAACAGAGAGACCCAGCTTAGTTTTCCTTCCCAGCTTCTTAGCAAACAGTGAGTGTCTAAAGTTATCTGTGGTGCCACATCCTTGCACAACTTGGAATCCTGACGACTGACTAGGGGTAATGAAAGGATGAGGAAGCTGGGCAGTGGTGGCACACGCCTTTAATCCCAGAACTTGGGAGGCAGAGGCAGGCAGATTTCTGAGGCCAGCCTGGTCTACAGAGTAAGTTCCAGGACAGCCAGGGCTATACAGAGAAACCCTGTCTTGAAAAACAAAAAAAAAAACAAAACAAAACAAAAAAAACCAAAACAAACAAAAAAAAACCGAAAGAATGAGGAAAAGACGGACCCTGAAGAAATGACAGGCACAAAGACACAGAGATGCTGGGGTTGGGTGTTCTGAGCTCTCTCATGGAAAAACCATAGCATCCCAAAAGCTTAGTATATTTATTATATACAAAGGTAGGGTTACTGAATACAGATAAGCAAGGGATGCAGTATATTCAGCTGAACAAGGAGACAGGTTCAGCTAATCACAGTAGGAGCGCCTCTACAGAGGAGCATTCTACAGGCTGTAAACAGTGTGGGTGGATGGACATTTTCTGCACACACTGTCAACATTCAGAAGCCTTTACCATCCCTTTGAGCCTCACCTGGAAGGCTTTGTCACTTCCATAGAGTTGAGGCATGGAGTCCTTAGCATGGCCGTGGCCCTGTCAACAATACATATCCACCCAGGCCTTCACTCAGCCCTTACAGGGTGGGACTTCAGCACTAGACTTGGCTCAGGGAACACACCTGACCCTTTCATATTATCTGTAGACAAGGCAGATGCCTTTCAGCTGGGACTGCTACCTTCTTCTTTATTTATTTTAAGATGTATTTATTTTACTTTATGTTTTACGGCACACTCCATGTGCCTTCTAGTTGAGTCCCCTGGAACTGCAGTTACAGGCATTTGCAAGCCACCATATGAGTGCTAGTAACTAAACCCAGGTCTCCTAGAAGAGAACAAGTGAGCAAGTGTTCTAAGCCACGGAGCCCTGTAACTTTCATCCTAAGCCCTTCATGTATTCCTCTTTCTCATCCAAGTTTGGAGGATTAATTGATCTTTTTGCTCTGGTTTGGGTTTTTATTTTATTTAGTTTGGTAGGTTTTTGAAACAGGGATTCACTGTGTAGCCTTAACTTGCCTGTAACTCTCTATGTAGATCAGGTTGGCCTGGAACACACACAGAAATCTACCCACCTCTGCTTCTCAAGTGCTAGGATCAAGGACATGTGCCACTATGCCTAGATTTTTATTTATTTTTTGAGACAGGGTCTCATGTAGCCCACATTGAGTTCAGACTCACTATATAGTCAAAGTTGACCTGAAAATTCTGGTCCTCCTGCCTCCAGCTCCCAGGTATTAAAATTACAGGTGTATGCCAACATGCCCTGCAACCTAACAGGTCTTGCTGCTGCCTAGGATCACACTTTCATCAGTTTGTTCCCACAGGAAATTGCACTCTGTGCGATTCTAGATCTGTTTACCCCTCAGCATGCTGTGGAGCCACTCCTCATACACTGAGGCTAGATGGTTCCAGAACACCAACCATGCAGCCCAGACAAAGACATGTTTCTGATCCTCGCCTTCCCTTTTCCAGGCCCTGGCCACTACCATAAAGGATTGTCCTCCAGAATCCATGATTACTCACCTCACCATCCCAGAATGGAGGTTTTATGCTAGCTTCCTCTCCCCAGGAGAAAAGGAGGACCTTTTACATGTGGCCACCATTTTATCCTGCATGCTGACACATCAGCCTGCTTCTCCCCTTCCCCAGCCCCACACTTCAGACCCAGCCCCTCACTCCAGCCCTGGAGGAACTATTTCCATATAGTCATAAAACCAAGGCCATTCCTAATCTACTTGCCTACATCTGAGGTTCTTCTTAAAATGCATTTCCGCATTTATAGTCTTTGTATATGTCCTCCCCGTGAGTGTCATACTCTGCAAGGCTCTGTGGGCAAAGCATATAAAGAAAGAAAAAGCTTTGACCTCATCCATGACCTTTATTGGAAATATCCCACAAGCATGAAGTTTGAACTGTTTAGAGAGTATGTTTTATAAACTGTGCTCATCATCCTTATTTCAAAAAAGGGCATTTTTTTTTTAATTGTACAGTGACTATTGGGCCCTTTTCAAACTCCCTGTTATGCAGTAATCAAGAGCATATCTGTGTGGTAATTCTCTCAGGAGCTTCTTGTTGTGAGGTATACCCAAGAGAAGACTTCTCGGACATGAGTTTAAACCCAATAGACAGCCTCTATTAACCCGCTAGCAACTACACTGAGTGTTCAGGATCCCAGTATGGACCCAAGCCTTTCTCTAGGTAAGCTCTTAAGCACAAAAATCATGTTCGGGGTTGACATACTTCAGTTAACAAGAACAGTTAACCAGAAGCAGAATATAGAAGCCAAAAATCAAGGTGAGTACATTTAGAGACTGTCCCAGGACTTTGGGCTTTGATGGATTAGGCCTTTGTTTCAGTTTTGGCAGATGATGCTGTCTATGTGCTGTGTTTTGCAGCTTGAATGGTGCTTATGCCATGGAGTCAGTTGAGTCCAGGGCCCTGTTACACCTCTAGTCCTGAGACTTTAATGGCATTTTCCCTTTGGGGCTAGCGATGATCGCAACCCGAATCTTCCATCTCAGAAAGGAAAACACAGATGCAGCTTGCTTCTAGTGGAGAGCTCAGGCTCTCCTCCTGCAGGTGGACTGACTTTCCTTTTCCAAACCTTTCCCAATGGTTTAGCAAAACCATTGTTTATTTGGAAGCAGTTAGTGTGACACAAAGAATCCTGGGACACAAGAATTTCCATTAGCTGGAGGGAGTAGCCCAGGCCCTCTATCCCAGCACTCTGGAGACCGAGAAAGTAGGGTTTCTTCCATGTCCAGGCCAACCTGGAGTACAGAGTAGACCTGTCTCAGAACAAATGAACCCAAACACTTATTTAATGTACCTATCACACGTGCTTGTGTCTTCCAATGCAACACTTGATCTAGAAGTGCAGCCTATGTTAAGAAAGCCTTACTACAAAGCAGCAGTCCTTAAGCAGGCTCACAGTCACACTCTCCTGCCCCATCATTTGGAAACACTAGATACATTAACTGTGGGTGCTTCTCGTGTGGAAGCTAAACCCACTGATCTAAAGAACAGAGTGGAGTCTGGGTTATTTGTGATTTTGAAAGGAAGAGAGTAGAAGATAGGAGAAGAGAGCTCTCGACGGCTTCAGTCCTCTCTCACGCTTGTGTAGCCTGCTGGTCTGTTGTTAAACCCTAGCAGCAGCCTTGGCTGTAAAACCTCAGCTACAGAGAGCAGAATGTCCTAACCATGGGACAACAAACTTAACCGACAGGGCCACAAGATCAATCATGGGACCTTGAGTGTCTCATACGGGTCAGATATGAGGGAGACAAGCTGCAGCTGATCATGGTTGGCTGTGTCTCCTGACAGTCGGAAGGCCTTTTTGTGAAATGCTCTTGGGGCTGTGGAGGAGTTGTTCCCACTGTATCAAAAGCAGAAGCTCCAGGGCATTCTCCCACACAGTGCACTAACAAAGAGTCTGTGTCTTCAAAAGGCCTTGGGAAGAAATACTCCCAAGGAGAGATCTGGACCACCGAGATTTGGGGGGAAAAACAGGTCTCCTTACCCCATGAGTATGCTACCCATCTGACAAATACTTACAAAAGCTTCTTTAAAATCCTATATGCAGAACGCACCATGCTGTCCTGTACCCTCTTTGAGATAGCCTGCTCCAATTTCTGCTGTGCTTTGCTTATATAATAAACAAATGCTTAAATTGTCTGTGTCTCTTGACACAGGGACAGGATTCACAGCAACGATGGGCAAGAGGGACCAAAATTTAGTTAGTAAGAGAAATACATTCTAGTGTTTTGTAGTAGCAAGTGATTATAATCTAGAATAATCTATTTTTAATGCTTTTTATTATTTATTTATTTGTGTGTGTGTGTGTGTGTGTGTGTGTGTGTGTGTGTGTGTTTAGGCCAGATAATAACTTGCAGGAGTCTGTTCCTTTCTTCTACCATGTGGGTTCAAGGATTGAATTGGGGTTATTAGGCTTGGTGGTAGCAAATACCTCGAACTTGCTAAGCCTTCTCATGAAAAACTAGAAAAGAGGAGCCTAAAGGTTTCAAACCTAAAAAAAATAAAAAAGGTGTCAGGTGCTGGTTACAGTGTTGTGACAGTTACACATTGTCTTGGTAGTTGAAATACCAGCTTGGCCAGAAGTGCCAGCACCACTGTCCCTAGCACTTGGGAGCCAGCAGCAGTTGGATTATCACAAATTTGAGGCCAGCCTGAGCTACATATATATCAAGACTCTGCCCCCCCCCAAATAAAACCCAAATCAAAAATAAAATTAAAATGTCAGGTCCAGTACCCCAACCTGAATGTACTTCCAGCTACTCAAGGCCACGCGGGCTATAAAGCCAGCTTAGGCAATTTAGTGAGAACCTGCCTCAAAATAGAAACTAAACCAGGGCTGGGCTGTAGTTCCGACGTGGGTGTTTGCTTAGTGTGCACAAGCAAAAGGAATGAGAAGGAGAAAGAATACGGTTTACCTCACAGAGATGCATAGCGTTTAGTCAGGAAGGTGTAGCTTAGTGGTAAGCATCCTTGATTAAGGAGCTGATTCATTAATTAGTTTTAAAAATTGAATCCCGGGGCTGGAGATATGGCTCACTAATTAAGAGCACTGGCTAACCTTCCAGAGGACCAGGGTTTGAGTCTCAGCACCCACATGGCAGCTCACAATGATCTGATACACCAGTTTCAGGAAATCAACCACCTTCTTTTGGCCTTCTCAGGGAGCTAGACACACATGATACACAGACATACATTCAGGCAAAATATAAAAATAAAATAAAATATTTTAAAAGTTCAATCAGACACATGAAACTGCTATAAGGGTCTGAGATCTTCTTCTGGCCTCCATGGTGACCAGGTATGCCTGCGGTACACAGCCCTGAATGCAAGCAAAACACCCATGTACATTAAATAAATAAATAAATAAATAAATAAATAAAATGTTAAAGACCAACAAATAAAATAGATTATAAGAACCTTGTGGCTGTGCAGAGTTGGAACGTTACACAAATTCAGAGCCAAGACTATCTTGAGCTCTCTGTAACGCCTTTAATGGTCACTGATTGCCCCCTTTTTTCTGCCCTAACACAATCAGCAAAAACTTCTTGGGAAATATTAACAGACCCCTAGCTTTCCTAGCCCCCAAAGGTAAGACTGTTATCAGACAGCGTCTGAGATCTCCCACAGAGCAGTCTTCCCTCCCCTGCTGAAAGCCACCCTTCCATGTTTTCCCCTAGGTATACAGGGGCCTAAGCCAGTAGGATTAGTACAATTATAAGATTTTCCCCTCCCCAGTTCACTAAGGAATGCCACACGGACTGGCTTGTCCCTTGCCCCTCAGCTTGTAGCTTCTAGAACTGTAAGGTCTGTCTTAGAGTATTTGCTGTGATAAAACACCATGACCCAGTTTACAGAGGAAAGGGTTTATTTCAGCATTCAACTCTCAGGTCACTGAGGGAAGCCAGGGCAGAAAGTCAAAGCAAGAGCCTGGGGGCAGGAACTGAAGCAGAGACCATGAAGGAGTGATGATTACTGGCTTGCTCCCCATGACTTGCTCAGCCTGCCTCCTTCCTTCCTTCCTTCCTTCCTTTCTCTCTCTCTCTCTCTCTCTCTCTCTCTCTCTCTCTCTCTCTCTCTCTCTTTTGTAATGGAAAGTGGTTAATTTTTATTCTTCTTTTTACTTGTACATGTTGAATAAGACTTCACAAAGAGCATATATTACCATTGAGATAAAGAAAGCAGTAAAAGTTATAAAAAATGGTGTATTGTTCATCCGTGTTCCCTGGGAAGAGGAGATTACAAGCAGTTTGTTTCTTACAATTTCTTTTGAAAAAATGCTTACCCTTATGGATAGCTGTGCAGAGAAGGAGTAAATGTACCAAGATATTAAGTTATACCTGGGAGCATAGGTAATTTTAAAGACATATGCAGGAGAGGATATATGAGCTTTTTTCTACAATGACTATCTCACACATTTTAGTTAAATATAAATACAAATATGTGCTTCTAGAAATATGTAAATAGAAAAACAGGCACATGTTACTTATTTCTTCTTTCATTTCTTTTTAAAATAATATTTTATTTATTTTTTGAAAATTTTATATATGTATACAATTTATTTATTTATTTATTTTTGGATATTTACTTTATTTACATTTTAAATGTTTTTCCCCTTTCCAGGTCTCCCCTTAAGAAACCCCCTATCCCAATCCCCACTCCCCCTGCCTCTGTGAGGGTGCTACCAACCCACCTTTCCACTCCTGTCTTCCCTCCCTAGCATTCCCCTACACTGGGGCATCTAATACTCTCAGACCTAAGGGCCTCTCCTCCCACTGATGGCCAACGAGGCCCTCCTCTGTGGCCAATGGGTTCCTCCATGTGTATTCTTTGGTTGGTGGTCCAGTCTCTGGGAGCTCCGGGGATCTGGCCAGTTGACAGTGTTGTTCCCTCCATGGGGCTGCAAACCCCCTCAGCTCCTTCAGTCTCTTCTCCAACTCCTCTATCCATAACCCCACGCTCAGTTCAATGGTTGGCTGCGAGCATCCTCCTCTGTATTTGTCAGGCTCTGCCTGAGCTTCTCAGGAGACAGCTTATCATGCTTCCATCAGCAAGCACTTCCCAGCATCGACAATAACGTCTGGGTTTGGTGTCTGTATATAGGATGTATCCCCAGGTGGGGCAGTCTCTGGATGGCCTTTCCTTCAGTCTCTGCTCCACACTTTGACTCCATATTTTCTCCCGTCAGTATTTTGTTCCCCCTTCTTAGAAACACTGAAGCATCCACATTTTGGTCTTCCTTCTTCTTAGGCTTCATATGGTCTGTGAATTGAATCTTGGGTATTCTGAACTTTTGGGCTAATATCCACTTATCAGTGAGTACATACCGTGTTTGTTCTTTTGTGACTGAGATACCTCACTCAGGATGATATTTTCGAGTTCCATCCATTTGCCTGCGAATTTCATGAAGCTGTTGTTTTTAATAGCTGAGTAGTATTCTGTTGTGTAAATGTACCACATTTTCTGTATCCATTCTTTTCTTGAGGGACATCTGAGTTGTTTCCAGCTTCTGGCTATTATAAATACGGCTGCTATGAACATAGTGGAGCATGTGTCCTTACTACATGTTGGAGTATCTTCTGGGTATATGCCCAGGAGTGGTACAGCTGGGTCCTCCGGTAGTATTATGTCCAATTTTCTGAGGATCCACCAAACTGGTTTCCAGAGTGGTTGTACCAGCTTGCAATCCCACCAGCAATGGAGGAGTGTTTCTCCTTCTCCACATCCTCGCCAGCATCTGCTGTCACCTGAGTTTTTGATCTTAGCCATTCTGACTGGTATGAGGTAGAGGTTTTGATTTGCATTTCCCTGATGACTAAGGATATTGAACATTTCTTTAGGTGCTTCTCAGCCCTTCAAGTTTCCTCAATTGAGAATTCTCTGTTTAGCTCTGTTCTCCATTTTTTGATAGGGTTATTTGGTTCTCTGGAGTCTAACTTCTTGAGTTCTTTATATATATTGGATATTAGCCCTCTATCAGATGTAAAATTGGTAAAGATCTTTTCCCAATCTATTGGTTGCTGGTTTTTCCTATTGACAGTGTCCTTTGCCTTACAGAAACTTTGCAATTTTATGAGGTCCCATTTGTCGATTCTTGATCTTAGAGCATAAGCCATTGGTGTTCTGTTCAGGAACTTTTCAACTGTGCCCATGTGTTCGAGACTTTTCCCCAGTTTCTCTTCTATTAGATTCAGTGTATCTGGTTTTATGTGGAGGTCCTTGGTCCACTTGGACTTGAGCTTTGTACAGGGAGATAGGAATGGATCAATTTGCATTCTCCTACATGTTGACCACCAATTAAACCAGCACCATTTGTTGAAAATGCTGTCTTTTTTTCCCCACTGGATGGTTTTTAGCTCTTTTGTCAAAGATCAAGTGACTATGTGTGTATTCATTTCTGGGTCTTCAGTTCTATTCCACTGATCTACCTGCCTGTCACTGTACCAATACCATGCAGTTTTTATCACTACTGCTCTGTAGTACAGCTTGAGGTCAGGGATGCTGATTCCCCCAGAAGTTCTTTTATTGTTGAGAATAGTTTTTGCTATCCTGGGTTTTTTGCTATTCCAAATGAGTTTGAGAATTGCTCTTTTTTAACTCTATGAAGAATTGAGTTGGTATTTTGATGGGGATTGCATTAATCAGCCTGTTTTCTTATAGAGCCCAGTATCACCTGTCCGAGCATGGCCTCACCCACAGTGAGCTGGGCCCCTCCACATCAACCATCAATAAAGAAAATGCCCAAAAGCCTTGCCCACAGGCCAATCTTAGGGAGAAATTTCTCAGCTAAGGCTTCCTCTTCTCAGATGACTCTCACTTGTGTCAAGTTTAAAGAAAAAACCAAAACCAAAACCAATCAGGACATGGTCTTTACTGTTTAAAGTCACAAGAGTATTTTGTGCTGACAGCCTGAGTAGATTAATCCAACTGGACAGATCACAATTTCTGAGGCATGGCAGCATGCTAGGTATTCTCAGAAGTCCTGCGTGAAACAAAGGGGCTCAATTTCCTGGATATTGTGCTCGAATTGGCATCTTTTGAATCAAGGTTTGAGGATGTGAGCTCGGATTTTCCAGCTCTGAAACCATTCCCCCCTCCCCATGGAGTCAGGGAGGTAGCTCAGTGGGTAAGGCATCTGCCATACAAGCATGATAACAAGAGTTCATTTAAAAAATGTATTTATTCTATGTGCTTGTTGCCTGAGTGTATGCCTGTGTGCCAGCCATGTGCACACTTGGTACCTACAGAGGTCAGAAGAAGACACCAAGTCCCCTGGAATTAGGCTTATGGATGACTATGAACTGGCATGTAGGTGCTGGGAATCAAACCCAATGAGACTTGAGTTCAGGTCACAGTATCTAGGTAAAAAGCTGGCCTCGTGTTGTATGACAACACTTTTCCTAGAGAGATGCCACACATATTTCCTCACCCCAGATAGAGAACCCATAACATACCAAAATATGAATACCACCGAAGTCCAACTTGGTGAACCCATGAGGTTTATTAGGGTTACTCACAAGAATGCGGGTGAGGTGTTACTTACATAAGCAGAAATGACTCAAAGACAGCTACATCACCCAAGCCCACCCCAGCATGGGTGACAGCTCACAGAGCTGAGAAAATGGAATGCACTGCACAGCCTGCAGGCAGTTCAACAAGTTCCAGGGTGGCCTTTCCAAGTGCCTCAGATGGTCTAAGCTTCATCCAGGTACCACAGCTGGTTTCCACTTCTTCTAGGCAGCTGGCCTGGTCATCTAAAGGTCTTCTTTGCAGCTTGGCTTGTCTACATCTTTGCAGCTGTGTTGGGTTACTCACAGAGGGACTCTCAGCTTTTGTTGCTTACTTTGGCAGGGTGGGGCCTAGTGAATCTGATCAGTTTCAGGAACTTCCTGAAGCCCCTTTGCACTGAGTCCTTCCACTGTAAGGACTTCTCTGTAGAATGGAATGTTTCAATTTCAGAGAAAACTGCTCCACAACCAAATATAAGATGAATACAAGTACTCTAAGGGTTTCTTGGCCAGCCAGCCTTGCTGATGGATGAGCTTCAAGTTCAGTAAGAGATCCTGTCTCCAAAACCAAAATGGAAAGCAATACAGGAGACACTTGACATTTACCTCTGACTTTGATGTGCATCTGCTTATACACATGTACATACATGTATGTGCCACATGCACATATGCATATACAGACACACTGAAAAATCTCTTTCTGAAGCTATGTCATGTACGTGGGGCTCTCAACTTTACACCATATTAAAGCAGTGAGAGGTGATCAGGTGCATGTGGATCCAGAGCTGGCAGCACAGCTGATGGAGTGGGCAGACCTTAGACAGAAGCATGGCTCTGTCTGGAGTGGTCCCAGTATTCTTTTGAGACATGTGAGAGCCGTGTGTGTTGTCACATGCCTGTTATCCTAGCACTTCAAAAGCCAAGGCAAGAGGAGAACCAAAAGTATGAGGCCAGCCCGGGCTACAAAGTAAGACTATTTCAGAACAACAAATTCTCTTGTTATGTGGGATGTTAAAGGCATGATGATGCCCTGAGGATAAGAGTTCAAGACTCTTCTGGACAACGTAGAGAGATCCCCATTCTCAAGCTGTCAAAATCTCCATTTGTCCATTCTCCAAATAGTGATCGCCTACACAGCATCCGGCACTTAATCCCTGCCCATGGCTTTAACCTTCTGCACACAGCACCTGCTTGAGTGCAGTTACTTCTGTGTGCCACCAGCAGATGGCAGTAGAGGATGGTGGCAATTTGGATTAAAACGTGACATTGTTTAACTGAACCTTCCCTCAAAACTACTTTATTAGTGCTCATGTGTGGCCAAGGGACATTTTCGGGGTGAAAGTTCCACATATGAAGCATAATTATAAGTGTAATTACAAGTGGCTGGAGAATGAGAGAGTCAATGCATCGAAAGTTCTCATCCCAAGGAACGGCTCACAGATAAGACAGATTATTTAGCATGACTGATACTGATCTTCTGACATTTTACAAAATGTCAATCTGCCAAAAAAAGAAATCAAATCAAATGCTGAAAAGAGACTGCTTGGCAGGACACCAGCAACTTCCACCACAAGAAAACCAATATGACAGATCCTAACACTGTCAGGCAACCAACCGTGTGAAAGAAAGCAAGAAGCTGGAAGTGGTTGCTTTTACCACAGGACATTGGGAAGTACTCAGGCTATCACTCCCTCATTAACCCAAGGTCTTCAGGTATCCTGCATGGCGATGTTGGTCAGGGGGTATCTGGCTTGCAAATGGAGCTCAAAGCTACACAGCCAAGGAATTACAAAGCCACTAGAAAGCTAGGTTTGATGCAAGCTCATTGTTTCTTGGACAAAAAGAAGATAGTCAGACTA